>JAEANM010004412.1:0-20852 GCA_017656035.1 Myanophis thanlyinensis
TGATCAAAATCAATGTCAAACTGGCCAAAACACTCAATTTCAGTGGGGGTTGCATATTTTTGAACACAACTGTATAAGTAGCATCTAGATTCTTACCTAAAAGTTTTGGAAGCACTACTTCAGCAGATAATGAATCTGGATCTAAGCACAATGGAAGTGTTGCTGCTGCTGTTTTTCTGTCTGCTGGCCTCAGCAATGACCACTGGTAGCTAACAGTAGGAAACACTATTAAAACTGATACACTGGAGCTTGGTTAACTGCTGCTTGGTACTAGCTGTGATGAAGGTTGATATAAGCTGTGTGGTCATCTAGCAGCAAACAAGCATATCTAATATGTCTGTTTGCATGTTTCATATGTTAAGTCAGTGGTTTTTAACCTGGGCAATATTGCCCCCCAGGGGGAGATTTCATTTTTCAGGGGGGTGATGGAATGAAAAGGGGCGACGTGGGGGCAAAGGAATGAAAAGGGGGCGATATGGGGGCAATGGAGTGAGAGTTTTGGGGACACTTTTGAGACTTTTTCGTACAGTGAATCGCTGTATATCTGTCGTACAAAAACATCAGATCGCTCTCTATTAGTGGATTTAATTGTATTTTCAAATGTTCCTCCAGCTAACTTCAGTACAGAACACCGTACACATGTGAATATACATCGCTTATATTCATGCACGTTGCACAGCAGCCTCTACCCATACAGCGGTGCACCATTGGCCAAAATGGGCAGTGATGGAGGGGGGAGCGCTTCTTTCAAAACATTGCATGCTGAGTGGCTGTCCCTTGTGAGGTCAGCTGTAATTCAACATTACTATTGAAACTAGGTTTATCGATGTCCACATGTGTTTTTCTGGTGTTCCAGTGCAGTCGAAAATTGTGATTGAGAGGTTATGTTGGGGGAGGGGGCCAATGACAACTTCCTCATTGGCTCAAGGGAGAGATCCGTTCAAAAAGGTTAAGAATCACTGTGTGAAGTGATATCTAGTACTTGATTCCCTGTATCTAGCTATTCTGGATCTAAAAAACAAAGTAGAAGGAAAGATTTAGCAGAAGGATCTATAAACAAGGCCTGATTTTGGCCATTTCCCCCTCTAACTAGTTAACTGTGCTGTTGTGTGCTTGTGACATTTTTTATTTGATGTTTCAGCATTACTTTATTTAGAGTGGTTTCAGCATGCATTCAGAACAGTGGTGAAATTCAACCCGTTTTTCTATCTGTTCAGTGTGTGTGCACTTTGCACGTGTGCGTACCAACTGTGCTGCCGTGTGGCTTCTAAATCTCGTGTTTTCCCATTCCAGAGGCAGCCCAGGGAATTGGGAAGCTGCAGAGGGCTGAAAACCAGCTGTTCTGAGCAATTTAGGTAAGTAAAATAGAAAAAAACCCCAAGGGGATATAGGATAGGAAAGGGCAGGGGCGGGGCCAAACTTGAACACCACTACCAGTTCGGTAGAACCAGTGTGTCCCGGCTGAATTTCACCACTGATTCAGAACCAATACAGTTCACAACACTTCGGGATTAGAAGACGCTTTTGCTGCTTCAGGAAAAGGTCTGCATAGTCCCAAGTAATAGCATGCCTGACTTCATATGAGAAAAGAAGACATAGACAAATTTTGTCAACACTTGCATGTACTCCCTCTGTGACTGTATGAGTATTTACATTTGGCCACAGGGAGGAGTAGAATTTTCTTCACTGTGAGAGGCACAGTTCTCAGTTACAATTTCTGGATGACATGCCGAAATATTCTATGTATGCTTCATTCACTAATGGCAGCTGCAGTTACAGCTCACTTATACTTAAATACTGCAGTTTTCCACCTATGTAGATATGTGGATGTAGGTCAGGGGTGTCAACTCGCGTCAAGTCATCATATGACATAGTGTGATTCCCCCCCCTTTGCTAAAACAGGGCTGGGCGTGGCTAGAGTGTGACGCATCTGGCCTGTGGGCCATGAATTTGACACCCCTGATGTAGGTGAAGCAAATAATTTTTTTCTGAAAAAGGAAAAAAAAGACAAACACTATTATTATTAATTAATATTGCGGAACTATTACAAATATCCAATTATATTTTGAATGATTAAATTATTACTCTTTTAGAACAACTTTTTCTGCAATAGTTGGCATTACTGTTAGCTTTTGATAACTGAGAATATGCTCAGTGATCGTTTAATTGAGGGGGTGTAATTAATGGATTGGATTATTTCAGGGTACTAGAAATTCACCTGATTTTTTCTACCATCCCTTTGCTACCAACTGTTCTTACATGGAGAAGAGGCTACATAAAATTAATTTTGAAAGCTATGGTCTTTAGATCCTTAGTCCAATTCTGTTAAAATAAAATTATCCACAGCTACATTTTCTACTTTGTTAAAAAAAAATCTGTTGTGAATATTTTCTATGTTATCTACTGTTTTCTTCTATTGTTTTGAAGATTGGTGAATTCTCTTGGGGTTTTTTTGTTTTGAAAGTGAACAGAGTGGTAAATCAGTTATCAGAACCTTCCTGCCAATTTAACTTCAGCAGCTTTTCTGTACCATGTGAGAAAAGCTGGTGAATCTAAATCCTGGAAAATATGCAGGGTGGAAAATACTTTTCTAAAGCATAAATTGATTTTTAAATTATTGAAAACATGTTAAAAACTCTCCTGTATATGTTAATGGAATAGGAATTACATTATTACCTGTAATATATTGTACCAGGAAGAAAGATGATAATCAAGATTAAGTAAACGGTTAAATAAAAGAATAAAAATTAAGCAGTCTAGTTGTAAATAATGTGAATTACAATGAGTAGAATATCTTAAATACATCAGACTCTGTGGAAAGGAAAAGGACCTTAAAAGAAATAAGTTTTTCTTAAATTTTTATTGGTTACCGGTATTTTTCAAATGCATTAAGGGTAGAAATTATGTTAGTTACTAATTCATGTTTGCCATCTGGTCTCTACAAAATACTAAATGGACAATAGAATAGTGCATTATCTGAAATTCAGGAAAACGTTGGGGGTTTGCCAGTTAATAAAATAATCTGGAGTTCATGATCAGCAAACAGATGCAAAAAAGATGCAAAAATGTATAGATTAATTTATATACATCAATAAAATCTAGGGCAAGTGAAAATTAAGAATAAACTCTTGTTTATATTGCTGCACACTTTGGGCTTTGTTATAGCAAAATATTTTCTGGGGCTAATATGTGTTTGTACCCTATTCTGTAACTGATTATGGGCATACTTTTACCGTATAGCAAGACTGTAAAGATTACTAAGTTGCTATGTGTGAGGCACTCTAAACATATGCAATGTGCAATATGAAAGCGTAGCATTACGTTATTATATTTTGTACAGCCATGTATGTAATATGCATCAGTCACTCAGATTAAATATCTGAAATAAGAGCTTAGTTGCAGAAAGCTTATGCAACCAAAAATGTGTTTAATTAATCCTCAAAGTGCCATAGAACTCCTGGGCTGTTTTAAATTTCATATAGAGTTCTATAGCATGCCATACTACTTACCAGAAATATTCTGTACTCCCTTTTTCCTGGATTGACAACATTTGTGCTGTATACTGCTGTGTTTCCCCCCACCACCCCCACAAATAATAATTGGAAGATTTCCCCCATTTTGTCTGAATACAGGAAGTCCTTGAGTTATGATCACAATTGAGCCCAAAATTTATATTGCTAAGTGAAACATTTGTTAAGTGAGTTTTGCCCCATTTTACAACTTTTCTTGCCACAGTTGTTAAGTGAATTATTTCATTTGTTAAGTTGGTGACATGGTTGTTAAGTAAATCTGGATTGCCAATTGACTTTTGTTTGTCAGTACTTCGCAAAAGCTGATCACCTGACCTCAGGACACTGCGACCATCATAATTATGAACCAGTTGCCAAGCATCTAAATTTTGATCATGCAGCCATGGGGATGCTGCAATGGTTGTAAGTGTGAAAAATGGCCATAAGTCAGTTTTTTCAGTGCTGTTGTAACTTTTGAACAGTCACTAAATGAACAGTGTCAAGGACTTCAAATACAATATTGAAACAATATTGAAACAATATTCCTCTGAGTGTAGTAATTTTTTTGGGTCTGTAAAAATATTAAAGATCAGTTTAGTATTGTTAATATGCTGATGATCTCTCCTCTGTGCCAGGCACGTCATGCTGTAGACTTTAAGGGCTTGGATGGGGAGAAATTGGCTGTGACTCAATTCTAGCAAGCCAGAGTGGTTGTGAGTTTTTGATTGTCTGAGGTCAAGAGAGATGACACTTTGATACTGGAAAAGATAGCACTCCCCTAGATAGAAGTGGTATGTAGTTTGAGGGTTCTCCTGCTGGAAAAACTGGTGACAAGTGTAATTCCAATAATCATCACCATCTTGTAGGCTCATTGGATTATTGCAACACACTCTATATAAAGGTGCCCTTGAAGGCCCATCTGGTAGCTGTAACTATTCCATATTGCAGTGATGCCTGTAGTTTTGGACAACCCCCTGGTTCACACATATTACATTACTATTGCATGAGCTGCACTGTCTCCCAGTTGTTTTCCAGGTGCTAGTTGTCACCTTTAAAGCCCTAAGTGACAGCTCCAGGTTACTTGCAGAACGGTCTCTTCCACCAGGTCAAATAGGGTGGGCATGCTCCAGTTTCCTTTCCTCAAATATTATATCTGGTAGTACCTTGGAGGCCTGCTTTCTCGGAAGCCATCTTGGAATAGTCTCCCTCCTGAGATTTGGCAGGCCATTACATTAGACAAGGATGGAACTGAGTGGTTTACAGTACATGTCGTTTGGTACCTGGAGGAAACAGTTTGATTTGTTTGTTTTTATATCGTTTTCATTGTAAGGCACCTAGGATCTCTGGGCAAGATCAATAGACAGGAAAGAGGTGCAGACAACCAAAGTGTACAAGGGGACAATCGAGAATTATAGCGATGGTATTAGAAAGAATGAGTTCAGTAAAGGATGCTAAGAACAAAGAGAAGGCTTCCAATATATTCAAAATAAAACACTAACAGTAACCAGCTGGGCATGCAATTGCCCTCCCTTGTTAATCAACACAGTGTCCTGGTCTTCTAACACAGATGCCAAATCTAGGTCAAGGGACCATGCTGCCATGGGAAGTGTCTGAAAGTCGGGACTGATGAAGACAACAGAGAGAAAAGACTCTGTAGCAGCAGAGTGGCCATAGACCACAATTTGGTAAAGTTCCTTACTTCTCATTTTTCTGAAATTTATGTACACTGTGTTTTGCAGTAACTAGCTATTAGAGTTTATCATTAAAGAAAATAGCTTTTACATCATGATTTGGCTTTACATTGGTGTGAAAAGGCCAGCCTATGAAATAAAGTAAGAAAAAAACCCCAAAATCTAATTTGATGGGACATCATCTCAGAACAAAGAAGGTGAACACACTGTGAAATGAAAGTGCTTTTCCGTTTATAGAAATATATACAAATATCAATTTGAAAGGTTGCCCTAAAGTCTTGTTAAAATATATGAACAATTTTTGTTCTGTACCCTATACTCGTACTAGTAGTACTAGAAAGATAAATGCTGCAGTTTTCCTCATTAGACACAAAATCTCAATTTTTTCTGCATCTACATATGGTTTCACATAATAGAATATTAGTAAAAGCTTTAGGTTCATCATGCCAAAGGAATTTCTGAGTTTAAGGAATAATTTCAATATTTGGAATCTTTGCAGGGCTACTAATAGGAACAGCTAAAACCTCCAAAGATGTATTGTGTTACATTTATTATTTCAATGTATATACCTACCCATCTCATCTCAAAAACATGACTGTGGCTGGCTTACAATAAATTAAAAACCAATATAAAAATATCAAAAAGTATACAATAATGTAAGAAAAAATCATAAAAATACCCCATACACAAAATTCATAGCTAAAGTAGTTGAGGCACTGGTTTACTGCAGTAGGTTAATTTATCTGTGCCAGTGCTAGAGAACAGTAAGTTACTAATTCACAGGTACTTAACTGGGTCATGATCCCAATTGGGGATGTCTTGGAAAACCCTGTTGTTTTTTAAAGCTCTATCTGGGTGAACAGACTTATTAAAATGTACACATATGAATGAACTGTGATTATCCATTGAAGTTTATTGTCTTCTTGATCAGGTGATGTGCCGATGGATGATATTGTCACAACCCCAGACTGCCTAAACCTGTTTCCCATCTAAAAATTGCCATAAAGACAATCCAGGTATAATTGCTGTGATGTCACAAAATGACATACTAAAAGTGCTGCAAAATTTCTGAAGTACAACTGTCTGGAGAAGAAAGCGATCTGGGTATATGTAATTGGAAAGTCCCAATTATTTTATAAATGATTCATCTCTTATGATGGTCATAGTCATCTAGACCAGTCATTTAATTGAACATGGCATTCCCTTTTCAAATTAGCCTGTTTTGTTTCTCTTTTTAATTTGTAAGCTTTGTATCTCACTTTTTATTCAGGAAATCAAGATGATGTTACAATACTCTCTCTTTCTATTTTTCCCAACACCTATATCCTGTGAGTTAGGCTGAGTTAACACAGACTGAATGGCTTAAAGTTAACCACTGACCTTTTGTGTCTCTGAAGGTGGATTTGAATCTGAGTTTCCTTGGGGCTTGTCCAACACCTTAATCTTTTCACCACACCGCCTCTCTAATGCTGTGTCAGTTACCAGCTTTTGCGATCAATAGATTCTACATGTGGCTCCAATGTCATACTGTATTCAAGAGATTTAGGGTAGTGATTGCTGTAGAATATTTAATTTAGTTTTCCTGATCACATCAAACTCTGTTATATGAGAGCAAGTAGTACATGGTCCTAAGTAAAGCTAAATGAACTTTACTACAGTATTATAATTTTTGTTTTAAGATTGTAAAATAGTTTCATTGCATGATCTTATTTAACAAACACATTTTTCTGGCTTCTAACTTCTTGGCCATAGGATGGCAACCTAAGGTGAACCTTTTAACTCACATTCAGGAAAGTATTAAAATCATCCTGAATTGACTTCTAAGCAATTAGGCAAATTCTTCAAAATCTAGGGACTGTCTAGCTACAGGACAGAGTTAAATAAGTTCCAACTGAAAGCATAACTTTTTGGTTGCATCTTACTGAGACATAAAAAGTTTCCTCGCTATAGAACTAAGTAAAATTTTGAAAGGAGAAAATTAGATCAGTCTTGACTCTGAATATAATATGAAAATCATATGGTAATTGTTATGCAGATAAAGGCAGCAGTAGGATATATTATCTTCGTCAACCAAGAATGGGAAAATATCATTTTTAATGTATCCACAAACATGAGAAGTCAGTTTCAAGAAAGTGAAGAATGATATTGAAAATCCTACTACCGAAATGGTGGGATGGTAGAAAAAGGAGAGAAAAACAGGATGGAATTATGTAAATTAAACGTGCATTAGCAAGAGTGTCTTATTTGTAACTTTGTAGGCTTTTTCTAGAAATAAATACATCTGTGCCTTTGTGACTTATTCTCAGGAAGAGAGCCTAGAGCCAGAGTTTCTCAACCTTGGCAACTTTAAGATGTTTGGATTTCAACTCCCAGAATTCCCCAGCCAGCAAAGCTGGCATTATTGTATCCGTATAGTTTAGTCAGGCCTAATGAATATCTGCAATAACTGCCATAGTTGCAATTTGGGTTTTCATCCTGAAAACCTCCATCCTGGGGAATGTGGACCTTCAAAATATCAAGTCAGTTGGTGCACATCTTCACAGTGTTAAGAATAATATTGGGCTCCTAGTTCCTCACACAATAATGATGTAATATACAATTCCTCTGATACTTCTGGGCTCCTGTTTATAGAAATTCTGCATCTTTTTTTGGTGCGTGTGATAGCCAAACACTGAAAAAACCATCAGGCTTGTTTTGGCACATCTTGTTCCACTTTGTTGGTGCCTTTGTAATTCAAATGCACATTTCCCTGGGATTGCTCAGCAACTGTGTGACAGAGCCTCTTTAAGGAGGCACTAGCAAGCACAATGTTTATGATTTCTCAGTGTCCCATGATAGGATTGGTGATGTGAGTATTTTAAAGGTACCATTAGCCCTGGGACAAGTGTGGCAAAGTCAAAAGAATTTAAAAGGCTAATAGACTCTTGATCCAGTCCATATAATTTACTTTTTCAGGTATGTGTGTGTTATTTTTTTTTCTATTTTTGCTTTATTTAAAAAACACAAAATTCAATTTTTAAACAAATGAACAAATGAAGAAAAAAACACAAAACAAAATATTAAAAAAGTGCATTAAAAATGAAAAAAAACCACCCATATATACACATCCCACCTAGCTGAATACTGATTAATACAGTACTGCAACATTAGTTTCCCACTCCCAGCAAAACAGGCTCCCCTCCCCCGTCCAATTGTTTTTTAAACTGCTATAGCTACTTGCAACTATTAAGTCTGTGTGAGTGTGTGTGTATTTTTAAACAATACTTTATTCTGTTTGATGTGGAATGACAGTTCTGATAAATAAACATGTGGACTCCCAAAGCCAGCCATCCTGCCCACTGCATTGGAATGGGCTTAGGGAAAATTGTTCTACCAAATACCAAATTTTGTTCTGTCCCACTTAGCAACGTTTTGCCATGCCTGTTTCTTTAGAGAACAAGAGATGGGATGTGTGCAGCAGAGGAGGAGCAAAAGTATAGGGTGATATATTATTCATGGCCCATTGCACAACACATCTATTTCTAATTCTGATATGTTGGCAGGTATGGTTTAATTATGCATTATGTTCAGAAGTACTTCCTTTCATTAGTCCTGAATCTCCCCACATTTCATTTGTGAGAAAAGAAAAAACTTCCCTTTATATATTATACCTACATTTGCCAATATGAATTAGAAAAGGAGTTGAGAGGGAATTCAGAGGTAGTTGAAGAGTTTGGTTTAGTTGAGTGTGAACTTACACAAAGCTTATCATGGTTCTGCTTGTCCAACATAACCGGCATATTGATTACTCCTCTAATTAATTCACTCATCTTCATATGCTGGCAGCAGACAATCCTGGATGGCTGGGATGGTCAAATGAAAGCCATTTTCTTCATCCTTCTAGTTTTTACTATGGAAACTTAAAGGCTGTTGCTTCACTCCCAATTGCCTATGTTTTTCCCCCTTCAAATGATATTTTTTTTAAAATTATACATTCATTTATACAATCAGGAATGGCACTACTGTAGACAGATTCTGGGGGATCTTACTTACTTTGGTCCTTCTAGCTCTTTCCCTGCTTATGGCTGTAGAAGAGATAAATGATCAAAACAGCCACTTTATGGGGGACAAAGTTTTTGCCCATTAATAGAATAGAAAACCCTGAGAGAAGTAGTTTTCCTAACAACAATGAGTAAGCTGATTTAGAGAAATTAGTTTTGTGCTTACCAAGACTAGAACTGTTTGGGACTAAATCTAAGATGCTCTGAACTAAAGTGATGGGTAATACCTCAATGATTCATTTAAAATGTGATGCAAATAGGGCCACAGTGGAGATAATTGTGCTGAATTCTAGCTTAGACATCATTCAAGGCCAGATTGGATAATAGCATACAATTCCCTCTAGCATGAAGTCTACCAGTTTTTTCTTTATGCTACTTAAGTGAATCAGCAGATGAAGTAATATTTGACAAAGCAAAGCAAAAGGACCAGTCTCTCTTTGTAAACCTTCCAGTTCATAGTACAGACCTGCAAGCAGGAACAAATTGCCACACCAACTACAAAAGGCATACATCGCAGCAACATTTATTGCTTCAGAATCAAAGGAGGTGCCAGTGTTACCATTTATACGATAGCTTATAGATTTATTATTCTCAGCCTATTGACGTCAAGATGAATTGAGTGTATAACTCCTATTATTCTTAGCCAGCATGGCCAATCTTAGGAGTTCCAATAGTTGAAGTTCAAACACATATTAATTATGTAAAATGAGGTAAAACAATAGCAGATACATTAGAATTTACAAGATAAATCCCATCCAAATTTATATCAATTCCCAAGTTTCTTTCTTCACCAAATGACATCCTTGTTCTTCTGAATAGTAATATAAAATAAATATTTAAACATTTTCATCACTGTACTAATGAAAATGATACTGCTCAAATTCAAATAAACCTTATGAAAGTAGATTGTCCAATAAAGGAGTATATTTGTAGCTAAGATCGAAATGGTGGTCTCTGAGCTTGGTTTTCTTGCAGACATGGCATTACCCAAACTAGGTAACATAAACGGTGCTAAACTGTTTTAGCCACCTAGATTCTTTTTACTGGGAAGAATTATACCCAAAATAAGATGTTTGAGGAATATTACACTTCCTTGTTTTGAGATGTGTTCTAAACGTATTAACTTCTTGACAACAGACAAGAATTAAAGTCGTATCTCAGACAAGCCGTTTGTTCTCCTGGATGCAGCTTTTCCTTTACCAAAGGCAACAGAGCTGCTTATTGTATGCAACTTTTAAACAACATAATAGCAGAGGCTTCTTGGATAAATAACACTTTTATAATTTTCAGTGCTCAGTAATAATAATCATAGAACCTAATTCTAAATTGATGATTTTCAGCATTAACCCATTTTTCCTAATGACCTATTAACAGAGGACTCTTCCACAAGGCACAGTTTCTGCCCGGCCCCTAATTCCTCCAAAGCAGTATAAAGATCGGTCAATAATCTCAGCTCTGCCAGCTCCCAAATGCTGAGCAGAATAATTCAACTAAAGCCCTCCCTCCAGCTGACCAATAGAAGCTTCTAGAAAGCAGCTTTCCATTGGTTCACCTCTATTTCACAAGACAGAGAACTGAAGTTTCTGTAGGTCCACATTTTGTTTACAATTTATTACCCTACCTCAGCCCTTGTTCTAGTCTGCAACCATTGTTAGAAGCCCTGGGAAAAGAACCTGTTTGCAAAATGGATATATGATATCCTATAATCTTTACTGCTCTGAATGGGATTTTTAATGCAGACAGAATGGTGGCTTGGCAGCAGGAAAGCTTTGCCATATTTCAGACGCTTAGATTTTTTTTTTGCAGAAGCCTACAGTAGATAAAAGTTTGCAATATGTACAGAAAACATGGAAGAGGAGATAACAATATGTCCCACTTCATTGTCATGGCATTTCAGAAATCAAGCTGCAGCAAAGCACTTTTCAGACCCATTTATCCCTGTCAGAAGAAGAGGGGGAAACTATTTCTTAAGATGCAAGTGACAACCTATACTTCCTGAACCTGCATGCTTTTTAGATTTCTGCACTTTCCCTATTTCTATTTAACATCTAATGAAGTCATTGGCTGAGGGTAAGACATCATCAATATATGGATGATACACAGCTCTACCAAATGATGCCAAGGAGGTTCTGTCTTAATGTTTTGAGGTTGGTTGGGGAAGAAGAAGCTTTAGCTCAACCCTAGCAAAATGGAAGTTTTGGGCCCGCTGGATTTAATGTTTTCCCACATTTGGTTTTGGATGGATTTGCACTACCCCCAAAAGAACCAGTGCACCATACAAGGGTTCCCATGGACTCAGAGCTCCTGTTTGAAAAGCAAATGGTAACTATGGTTAAGGAGGGCTTTTGTCTAACTTTGTTTTGTGTGCCAGTTGAACACTTTTGTGGAATATGAGGCACTGCTCATACTCATACCTTAGTATGTGGGTTACTGCAATGTGATCTATGTGGGGCTGCCTGAAACGAGATCCAGAAGATTAAATTGGTCCTAGCCCAGCCATGCTTTTCTTCTGGAGGTACGCATTTGCTCTAAGGCCTGGAAATTGAAAGGTTAATAACATGAGATGCTATTGTTACTGCTGAGTGTTTATTACATTTGTTCTTAGTGACCACTGTAAGTTTTTATCCTTGGGCTGTTTTTTTTGTATTGTATAGAGTAGCATTTGTAAGATGAATGGCCATATAAATTAATAAATAAATAACTTGACCATCAATGTTTAATATGTAGCATTCTGATCAATATCAGCAAGGCTGCATTTTACTTCCTTGTTCATTTGGAGATGCTACAGTGCAAGAGGGCGGTTTGGGGAAGCATAATGTAGCACCCAGCTACAACTAAGAAACCTGAACTTAGTGCTTGGAAAGAGGTAGAAATGCAAAGTACAATATAGCAGTTAAAACAATCAATAGATATTGAAATATTGAAAGAGGCTCAAGGAGAAATGAGATTAATATAAGATTTGAATTGAAGAAAAGCACATGGAAGAATATTGTAACAGGTTGATTCAAGGACAAAGAGATTTGGGAATAACAGAATTGTTTGCTATATCCATTCATCTACAAAACAATTATAGCAAAACAAATTGCTCAAAAAACTTCATTTGGAGATTTTTTTAAAAGTTACTCTGACTTTCTAATGATGACTCTTGGGTATAGATTAACATATCCTGAAGGTTTGCACATGTTCCTATAAGAAAATAAATACTGTTGATCTCATTAGTTTTTCTTAACTTGTTTTTCTATTCCCATCTCATTTTAATGATCTATGCTAACAATCTATCTGTCCCTTCCATGTGGTGGGAAATCATTGGTACAATGTTCAACCAGGGTAACTGCTTTATAGCAACAGATGAAGAATTTTTTCAGTCTTGTCACAAAACAGCTATCTTTGCATTGTGTCTCTGAGTTTGCATACACATGATGCTCAACTTACTCCTTCAAAGCAAACTGCTGATTCTTTGACTCCTAAGCATAAAGACCTTTTTTAATACTTGGACGTTCTGTAGACAATTTTATATGATAAAAAGAAGCTAAGCGGAGAAAAATAATATGTCATTTGGAACTGGACATTAAGAGAGATTCTTACTGCCATCTCTTTGACAATATCCAAAAAGGCCTGTGCTTTTTCTCATTAGATTCCATGCATAATAGAAAGAAACACATGGAAGGGCATAATAACTGCAGATATTCTTATAAAAGACTGGTTGATCTACAAACATTTCACAGCATTGATATTCTTCCAGATATAGCATGTTATGAGAAATAGCTTATAGGGAATAGACCTAGCAATTTCCCCAGCTGAAATAAGCTTATTTTGCATTATTTTGGACAGTTTGAGTCAGCCACTTCAGGAAACTAATTTGATACGTTCATTATTTAATTTTTTATGTTTTATTAAAAAAAATCCAATAATGTGTATTCAATTGATATACATCTTGATATATTAGTCAGCTCATTCATATGCTGTGTTGTCTTAAGTTGTGCCACATTAGCTAATTAGATTTAGAAATTAAGATTCTAACTCTGGACTTAACACTGACCATTCTTCTCAGAAATAAATCCTATTGAGTTCAGGGGAGCCCACTCCTAAGTCATTCAGGAATTACAGTACTTATTTCTTCTTGAGATAGGCCTCTTCACTGACTTCCCCTTTCAAAGGAAAGTAAGCAGAGCATCTGAATCATGAGCAACAGAAACTCTGTCTAGTTAATATTTCTCACGAAGGCAGCAAGCTGTTACTTGCTGCCTTGCTCAGCCCTTTGGCTATTATTTCCCAGCCTAGTTCACATTTGCAATGTTTTCTGATTCATGTTCTTAGCTTCCCTGATAACTTCATAGCCAGTTTCATAAACTGACAGCTCAGTTTTGTACAGTGTTTTTTTTTCTCTTCTCCCACACATAAAGTTTTTGCTAACTCTTTTAGTCCATTGTTCACCTTCTTTTCAAATGAATGTAATATTACTATACAAAAATTGAAATGCCAAAAGAGCAATGTCAGGGAACTCAACAACGTAATGCCTTGTACTTGAGCCTCACATTTGTCATCAACCTGACTGTGATCTACCATGAATGGACCAATTCTCTTTGGATTTAAAGACAGACCATTATTAGATTTCATGTAGATAATGCAATCCAAAATGCTTAGGATTATATTGCAGCTTTACTTTATCATCAGGGTTGGGGCTACAGCAAATCAGCTGTCTCAGGTGGCAAACGTGGAAGTTGGCTGAAGCATGTTGGAGGAGAGACACTGCATCAATTAGTTTTGCCTATTAGCCTTTCTTTATCTAAGCTTGTCTGTTACTTCCAGGTGCAATAGCAGAAGTAGTCCTATCAGCTCTGCCTATTCAGCTGGCTAATGTACAGGTAGTCCTCGACTTACAACAGTTCATTTAGTGATCGTTCAAAGTTACAACAGCCACTGAAAAAAGTGACTTATGATCATCTTTCACATTTACAACCACTGCAGCATCCCCATGAGCATGTGAACAAAATTCAGATGCTTGGCAACTGATTCATATTTATGACAGTTGCAGGGTCCCAAGGTCATGTGATCACATTTTGCAACCTTTTGACAAACAAAATCAATGGGGAAGCCAGATTCACTTAACAACTGATTGTTCAGTTATTAGCTTATCAATTGTGTTACTAACGTATCAACTGTGGTGATTCACTTAACAACTGTGGCAAAGAAAGATTGTAAAATAAGGCAAAAGTCACTTAACAAATGTCCCACAATGAAATTTTGGGCTCAAGTGTGGTCAGAAAATCAAGGGCTATTTGTATTTTGAATAGGGGATGTGCAATCTCTTTGCTTCAGGCAGAAATATATATTCATCCAGATCTACCTACTGGTCATTATTGGGGAAAAATATTTCAATATAATATGTAGTGGTGTTCTGTAACATCCCATTGGAAGCAATAGACCTTATTCTGTGGTCAGTGTGGCGCTAGCTCTGATTAAAACCTAGGATTCTCTTGTAACTCGCTGCTGAGGCCATTTTTAACAATGCAGTTCAGTATCATGCTCTAAGCTTGTTTTGTCCTTTTTCATTTGCTAAGGCTTTTTTTTTTTTTTTTGCTAAACACAGCCACTTGCAGTGTGGATCTATTTCTAGAAAAATATTTTTCTTGCAGTTTGTCAAAGGAAAAGAAATGTTTGTATGTATGTACAAGTGTCCTTGATAATTCTTTGTAGGAATACACAATTGTGGGGGAAGTGGATAAAAAGGGTTATACTTTTCTGTTTAAAAGAGGTTTAAAGGATCTACTAAGGTAAAAATGGAAGGATGGAACAAGTGACAGCATGAGGGAGACTTACGTATTCAAATATCTATAAAAAAGCACAGGGGAGAACTACTACCAGGTGGATAGTAACATTTGCATCAAGAAACACATATCTCAGCCAAGAAATCTGAAAGCTGCTGTCTCACTCAGTCCATCTGATAGACAAACTACAAAATGGGAAAGTTGTATTGTACTTTCTATCTAAGATACTTCTGCAAACAAAACACACAGATTTGGTACAAAAATTAGGCTGCTTGATGTGGACCAGAGAGATACTATTTTAGATGTAAATTCAGCTATGGCAGCTTAATAGGTAACTTTAAACTAACATATCTGCATTATACCTTTAAGCTGCACCTGCCCTGTGCTAGTGTTTGCTTAACACCAAACTAGTTTAATAAAAACAACAACACCACACTGTTCTAAGATCACAGATCACTGGCACGAAGCAGAAGGCACCAGCCTGAAGATGGTGAGTGGGACCTCGCCGAAAAGTTGCGAAGATATTCTCAAACTTACACAGGAAAAGACCCGAACAGACCTAAACCTGCATACCTGCACCCGGGACGATACCTCCCGCCTACCAGACATCTGGAAACTAGCCCTCGCCAACAAATGAGTCCCAGCCACAAAAACCAACACCGGACCCAAAACAACACGGGACACCACTGCCAATCCCCCTCACCCAACCAATGCCCAAACCCATCCTATAAATGAAGGACAACCACTGTCCAGAAACCAGACCATGGCTGCTCCACCAGCTGTCATACCCCCCTGACCCCAAAACCAAACAAGCTGACACATGGCAAGAACACAGACCCAGACCTCAAACTGGAAGCCAGACCAAAACCCAGAACACTACATCACAGCCACCTGCTCAGGATATCACATCAGAAAACTCAGGAAATCACACAAGAACTCAAGAATTTGCAACACAGCAAATGACCCAGGAAATCACACCACAAGATCCAGGATGCCACAGCAATAAAACTCACAAGATCATCACACAACCCATTACCCAAGCCATTACAACACAGGAGGCTAATGGAAAAGAGATCAAAACACAACAAATGACCCAGGAGATCACAGCACAAGATCCAGGATATCATCACAACAAAAGTCACAAGGCCATCACACAGCCCATTATACCAACATGAACTCCATCAACCAATCAAGGGGCAGCAGCGCAGCCAATCAGCCCAGCACACCATGCTCTCCCACCAGTATTTATAGAGAGACGGCAGCTCCGCTCACACACTGTTCGCACTGGCACAAAGCAGAAAGCACCAGCCTGAGGATGGCAAGTGGGACCTCGCCTAAATGTCACGAAGATACTCTCAAACTTACACGGGAAAAGACCAGAACACACCTAGACCTGCATACACACACACAAACGCACGCACACACGCACACATACACAGAGAGAGAGAGTTAGAGTATCAAAATATACAGATATGAAGGCACAACAACCAGCTTTCAAATAAAGCATGCTTTGTTGCATTTTCCCAATTTGTCTGAATAAGATCTGCTACAGCTGCTATTGGAAATGCATAACGATTATAGTGCATACCTGACATGTGAAACATCACTGGTAGGAAACCTGATAGTGTGCTTTTTTCCTTTTTATAATTTTTCCCCACTGATCTATGTACTGGGATTTTAAAAAAAGTTTTATTGATGTGCTGTTCAAGACATTTCAAACAGAGGAATTTTACAGAATGAAACTTGAAAACTGGGAAATGATGAAATAGCAACAGATGAATTTATTTAAAACAAAAAACCAGCACAGTGAAAAAGTTGATGGGAGAAATAAAGAAAATTAATATTTTTACTAGCTTTGATACCAATGGTGTCCTACATGTTAGGCAAGTGAGAGTACATTCCTGCTTCTGCACAGTAGTCACAGGGCAGGCAAGCTAGAAGTAATACTATCAGCCATCAAAGAGTGGGAAATGCTTCTTTTGTGTCAGAGCAGAAAAACACAGATAGGGTTCGCATTTGTGGTGGACCAAAAGTTAATAGAAGACAGTGGCATCCATTTCTATACTTGAGAAATGATTAGTGCTCCATACTCACAATGGGGAATCTGACAATGGGGATATGCCCATTATCTTTCATTCCAACCTATTTCAAAGTATGGTTCTTCTAAGGATTAACCTGCAGGAGGGACTCCTACGTTACGCACTTTGAATTATAGATGAAAGTTGGCATAGAAATCTAATAAGTAACAGCTAGCCCAGATATATCATTGGCCATGCAAACAATGTTTGTTTATCTATATTAATTGAATGAGAAGGAAAGGAAAATGCAGGTAAATTATTCATTCTGTCTTTGTCTCTCAGGACATGCAACAATAAGCCACTGAGCCATGGGGGCACAATGGTTAGAATGTAGTATTGCAGGCTAATTCAGCTCACTGCCAGGAGTTGGATCCTTACCAGCTGAAGTTTGACTCAGCCTTTCAATCCTTCCAAGGTGGGTAAAATGAGGACCCATATTGCTAGGGGCAATATTCTGGCTCTGTAAACTGCTTAGGCAGGGCTGTAAAGCACTATGAAGTGCTAAATCTAAGTGCTGTGAAGTGCTAAATCTAAGTGCTGTGCACTATAATATAAAAATGAGATGACACTGCTGTTTTGCAGTCAGGGGTAATATCTATATTAGACAACCACCAGTTTTCAAGCATGAAAGGGGTGGGGCAAACTTAGCACTGGAAGACAGTGCCAACAGAACCAGTGCACTCAGAGATGAGAAGAACTTAGTTCTTTGGTCTTAGTCCCTCACTTTGGACTGGCCTCATCAGATGTCTTCAGTGGAGCTATTGTGCTGCCCCTTGTCTTTCTGGGTATGCTGCCCAGCAGGATGGTCCCCATCCTTTGAATCCCTGCTCAACTGAATTGAGTAATTCAATTCATTAGTTGAATTACTCAATTATTGCCTTCCACGTTTTGGAATTTCTCCTCTCAAAATATTACAAAAATGTAACAGCTGGTAACATTACTGGACAAATACTCCTGCAGGCAATAGTCCAAT
Organism: Myanophis thanlyinensis; assembly: GCA_017656035.1. NCBI lineage: Eukaryota > Metazoa > Chordata > Lepidosauria > Squamata > Homalopsidae > Myanophis > Myanophis thanlyinensis. The sequence continues at coordinate 18,060 of JAEANM010004412.1, forward strand.
GTTTCACAATCTTTGCAACTTTAAGACTTGACATATGTTCGTAATGGAGCCTGCCTATTATGGTTGTGTTATAATGGTTATAAAATGGGTTAGTCATGTGATCAATAGCATTTTACAGCCTTGTTAGCAACGGTTGTTAAATGAATGATGCAGCTGTTAAGAGAATCTTACAGTAGTTATATAAACCAATGGTTCGCTATGGGTGAGGTTTTGTTGAAAACCAGGAATAAATGCCAGGTTTGGGGAAAACTGTCATAAAACAGGGCTATGTAACTCCACGATGTTGTAAGTAGATGTAACTATGGCCATGATGTTAAGTCACATGACTATGGAAGAGTCCTGACCATTGGATCTTTAAAACCAGATCATAAATTCCCTTTTCCTGGTCATTTGTAACAAAGCATTGCCTAAGTGACTGGTTGTAAGTCAAGGACTATCTGTATGTGGTCTTCAACTTCCAGAATTTAAGTCTCTATATCTTAAAAGTTGCCAAAGTTGAGAGATACTGCTAGGAGTCTATCTAGATTTTAATTTATTGGGAAAAGCTGTATTTGTATTCTTTTCAAAGAAACAGAAATTTGGGAGGAATTATGTCCATTGCCAATTGGCAGACCAACATGTCAAAAACACTAACAGAATAGGAGAGAGAAGCCAGGAAAAGAAAAGGATCAAGTTTGAAAATGGACCAGATCACATCAGATGCTATAAACAAATACAGAACTCCCCCACTCACCCACATTCCTAAAAACAGCTGGCCAGCGGCTTCAATTTCTGATCTCTAATCTGTTTTAAACCTTCCTGCACTCTGTCTTCCAGTAATGCCCCTATTGTGCTGAAATGCCTCTCTTTTCCAGTTCTATCCATTTTCAGGACTGGCACAAGAATTTTGCAGCCTAGGGGCAGAGCTTCTAATGCAGGGGTGGGGAACCTTGGCTCTTTCATGGACTTCAACTCTCAGAATTCCTGAGCCAGCATGGCTGGCTCAGGAATTCTGGGAGTTGAAGTCCATGAGTCATGAAAGAGCCAAGGTTCCCCATCCCTGTTCTAATGGTATCCGCCACCTACCCCAATTAAGTACATAGAAGCAAAAACAGTTAGGTATTTTGGCATATCATGCTGAAAATTCTACAGGCACTCATCTCCTTACAGGCAGTAAAGGACTGTAACAGCAAATTAAGTAACTAACAATTTGCTATTCTTTCATAACTTCCAAATTTGCTGCCTGAGGCAGCTATTTCACCTTCTCTGTTTGGTAAGGCCATCCTTGCCCCATTTTCCAAATATATATTACATAGTGTGTGTGCGTGTAAAATAAACAGGCATACTATTTAATGAATGTATTCTAAAGAATACAACTTCTTTATTCTGTGTCAGTTATCTTTGAAGGGTAGTTAATATATGTACCCTTTAACTATGGTACATCTTCTACCAAAATTTATACAAGTATATTATTTCATTGCTGTAACTGATCAGAATTTCAGCATATTAATCATTGCTTCTTTTCTTGCAAGTGGTTTAAAATGGCAGATTTGTTTTCTAAAGTAAAAATTCACTTCTTAATCTCAATTTATCAAAACCAAAAGTGGATAAATTTAAAATCTGAAATTTATGATAGTTGGGCCCCATTCCTACATATTTGAGTGCACAGCATATGGACAGTAAGTATTATGTTCTACCCACAGGACAAATTATCAGCAGTCAGAAATTATATTCATATAGTTGTTAAATGTACATCAATTGCTAATTTAAAAAACAACTTCAAAATGTCACAGAATTTGACCAATGGATCATGATTTGAATTAAGTTGTCCTAAATTTATCTAACTTATTTAGAATCCATTGTTAGTACTGTTTATATTTTGTTCTACAGTCTTCTTTTGCAATTTGACTTTATTACCTTTTGGAAATTCCACATTTCACAACTATGGTATTAATCAACTTTGGCTACAATTCTGTACATTATGCTGTTTGGCACAACAACCAAAGCTTGCACAATATTATCTTCAATTGTGATGCATTTGGACTAGTTTTCCTATTCTTCCCACATTCCCCTCCTCACTCACTTTCAGAAATTGTTATATCTTAGCCAACTTTATTGCTTTTCGTCCACATGTCATAATTACCTTTAATTTACTATTTAAATAGTTTTCACCCTTGTCATTTCTTACATCATTACCTCTTAAAAAGGGGAATATCGGACAGGGACCAATACAACTTGGTACTGTAGTAGATATTTGAGAGCCATCCCATTCTGCCCTTTTAATACTTATTCCGCATGAATTAATGGGGGGGGGGAATTGCAGTGATTATTATCAAGCATAATCTTGAAAACTCACCAATGATATAGTTATTGGGGCTGGGGAAAATGAAAATGTAAATAGCTATTGTGAATGTACCATTTTGAAGTTCCCTTTGTTCTCAGATGTGCATCTTAGATGTGATCTCGTGGTGACCTTGGTGGCAAATAAATTCAATACAGTGGTGGAATTCAATTTTTTTTACTGCCAGTTCTGTGGGCATGGCTGGGGGGGGGGTGTGTGTCATGTGACTGGGTTGGCAGTTTTTGTAAGCAGGGCAATAAAGATTAGTCTAGAAATAACACCAGGATGTTTTTTTCCCTGCCTTCCTGACAGGATTAACCTTGTAAAGTGGGGAAAAAAACAAAAGGAGATTTCTTCTAACAATCGATTTGCTGAACTGCTTAGAAAATTTATTACCGGTTCTAGTGAACCTGCTAGAACCTGCTGAATTTCACCTCTGATTCAAAAGAAAGAAAGGAAGAAAGGAAGGAAGG
>JAEANM010004413.1:0-20849 GCA_017656035.1 Myanophis thanlyinensis
GATGAATATGTGATTAAGCTTATTTCTGTATGGAGAAGTGATAATTCGGGATCTTGCTGCTCTCAAAAAAAGATATAATGTTTGATGTTTGTTTGTGTAGTTGTTTGTTTGTTGTTGAAAATTTAATAAAATTTTTACAAAAAAAAAAAAAGAGTTTGGCTGGGCTTCTGTCTGTCACCTTTGTGGGGATTGTGTGTTGTGTCAGTAGGAATTATTTATTTTAGTTTGTCAATCACCCAGTCCCATTTTCTTAAGTGCCTCCTTGGTCGTGCGGATGGATCATTCTGCAGATCCATTCGAAGAAGGACAGAAGGGCGCCGATAGAGCATGCCGGATGCCCTGGCTGGCCAAGTATTCTTTGAACCGGGCCGCTGTGAACTGTGGCCCATTGTCGGAGGCAATTACATCCGGGAGGCCATGCGTGGTGAATAATTTGTCCAGGGCTGCTATGATTGCCTCTGTTGAAGTAGTGGACATTTTTTGGACCTCAATCCACTTAGAGTAAGTGTCTGTGGTTATTAACAGCATGTGGCCCTGGACTGGCCCGGCAAAGTCTATGTGAAGCCACGACCAAGGTTTTGGGGGGTTTTCCCATTGGGTGGGGGTTGCTGTCAGTGTGGTGGGGCAGGGCGGGAGGCATGGCAAGGCTGGCATATTTTGATCCACCTTTCAATGTCCTGTCTATCTCTGGCCACCAGACATAACTCCGTGAGAGCGCCTTCATTCTGACGATCCCCAGGTGTCTCTCGTGCAGCAGTTTTTTAATGTGGTGTTGTTGGCTCTGGGGGATGATGACTCTGTTCCCCCAGAGTAGGCAGCCTCTTTGCATTGAGATTTCGTGCTGCCTATTGTAGAATTTTTTAAATTCAGCGTCTTGCGGCTTGTCCGGCCAGCCCTGGCAGACCCATCTATGGATTACCGAGAGTGTTTTATCAGTTTTCGTTCCTCTAGCTATGTCTACTGCTGTCAGTGGGCTGTCCAGGAAGCATTCGATCATCAGCACTTGGGAAGCTGGTGCGGGGTCTTGGATGCGTGTTTTCCGGGGGCATCTGCTGAGGGCATTGACATGAGTTATTGACCCGTCCCGGGTCTGTGTATGAGTTTGTAATTATACGAGGCCAGGAATTCGGACCATCTTGTCATTCATGGTGACAGAACTTGTGGTACTTGTCTGTCGCCCGCCATGATGCCCAAGAACGGCTTGTGGTCAGTGATTAGCTGGAATCTTCATCCATAAAGGTACTCATGGAACCGCTTGATTCCTGCTATGGCTGCCAGTGCCTCTTTGTCTAAATGGCTGTAATTCCGCTCCACCGGTGACATCCTCCTGGAGAAAAAGGCGATTGGGACTTCTCTGTCATTGGGGAGTTTGTGGCTCAGGACTGCCCCCACACCAAAGGGTGATGCATCTCATGTGAGGGTTAGTGGGAGCTGCTTGTTGTATTGGACAAGCAGGCTCTTAATGGATATCACTCTTTTAACCCCCTTGAATGCGACATCTTCTGTCTTGCCCCAGGTCCATGTTGCCCTTTTGTCAAGCGATGTAGGGGTTCAGCTATGGTCGCCTTCTGCTTTAGGAAAATGCTATAAAAGTTTAAAAGTCCTAAGAAGGCTTGTAGTTTGGTTTTATTAGTTGGTGTGGGTGCTTGTTTGATGGCTTTCACTTTCTCCGCTGTGGAGTGGATTCCTTCTGCATTGATCAGGTATCCCAGGAACTCTACTTTGGTTACTGCTAGGTGGCACTTGTCCTTTTTTACTTTCAATCCGGCTTCCAAGAATCTCTGAAGGACTGATCTTAGCCTTGTGATGAGTTCTTCCTGGTCTTTGGCTGCAATTAGGACATCATCGAAGTAGGGGATTACTCCTGGGATACCCTGTAAGAGACGCTCCATCAGAGACTGGAATATCCCCGGTGCCACACTGACCCCAAATTGTAAACGGTTGCACTTAAAGGTGCCGCGATGTGTCACAATTGTCTGCGCCTCTGCTGTTTGGGGGTCTACAGGCAATTGCTGGTATGCCTGGGCCAAGTCTAGTTTAGCAAAAAAAATTCCTTGCCCCAAGGAGTGAAGGAGATGTTGCACGACTGGAACCGGATATGCGTGATGTTGCAAGACTTTATTTATGGTGCACTTATAGTCAGCACACAGCCTGACTGAGCTGTCCGGCTTGACAGGGGTAACTATAGGTGTTTCCCACAGGGCATGCTCTACCGGTTCCAGTATCTCCTGTTTGACTAGCTTGTCTATTTGTTCATCCACCTTCGGCTTGAGCACGAAGGGGACTCTGCGTGGCTTCATGCGGATAGGTGCCACCCCAGGGTCTAAGCTGAATGTTATAGGGGTCTCCTTGTATCTTCCCAGCTGCTCGTCGAAGACTTCGGTGGATTCTTCCATTAGCTGGTTGGTTCCGTCATCCTGGATGCTGTGGATGACTCTGGTCACATCCATTCCCAGGGCATCAAACCAGTCTAGTCCCAGGAAGCTGGGGAAGTTTCCTTGCCCTATGATGAGGGGGAGTTCCCCTTGGAAGTCCAGGTATTTTACAGGGACATTTTCCTATCTGGAGATGGGAATTGTGTTCCCTTGATAGTCTTTTAATATGGCCTGGCACTTCCTTAGGTTCTTTTTGGCAAGGTGTGGTAAAAGGTCTTTTATTCTATCCCATGCCATTATGGAGACGGCTGAGCCTGTGTCCAGTTCCATGTCACATGGTATGTCGTTTATTCTCACTGTGACCCTGATTTTTGGTCTCCTGGGCTTCAGTTGTGGTTCTTCCCCTCTTGTCCATGCTTTAATGATAAAGCACCCCTCTTCTGGTGCCCTCTGTCTGGGTTGCGGCTTCCCTGTTGTGTTGGATCTCTGCTGCTGGAACGTGTTGTTTGTTGGTCCTTGGAGGTTAGCCCTGCAGACTCTTGAGAGGTGCCCTTTCTTATTGCACCTCCTGCAGGTAGCACTCAGGTAACGGCATTGCTGCCTGGCATGGTTCCCGCCGCAGCCCCCGCACATGGTGTTGCAACCCTCAGTGGCCATCTTGGGTCCCCTCATGGGTTTTATGAGGTGGACCTCGCCATCATCTGTGGACTCTGACCCCTCGTCATCCTTGCAGGTCGCCTGGTGGACGGTGGATGGTTTTCTTGGGTCTTGGGGTTTATATGCGGCTTCTGCGGCAGTGGCCTCCTCAATGGCATTTTGCAGTGTGAGAGTGTTCCGTGCCATAAGTCACCTCTTCAGTTTATCGTCCCTCAATCCCAAGACTAGCTTGTCTCTGAGGGTCCGGTCAAGGTCTGCGAAGTCACAATGTATTGCCACTCTCCGCAGGGCTGCGAGGAAGTCACATACAGATTCGCCTTCCTCCTGGTTACGCTCGTAGAATGTCCCTTGGCGGGACAATTTCAATGGTTGGGGGGCATAGTGGTTTTGTAGCTTGGCCATCAGGGTCAACCAGGATACTTCCTTTAGAGTTTGGGGTGCCACGAGGGTGATTGCCATGGCGAAAACTTCGGATCCACAATAATTTTAAAAGACAGATTGTTTCTTGTTCTCGGGCAGATCTTCAAGGTTGCTTCCATTAAGGAAGAACTTGAACCTGTCTAGGAAAGCACCACATGTTTCTTTCTTGGGGTTGTAGGGGGTGAACGTTAAGGCTGGAGTTGATGAAGCCATTCTGTTCGTTTGCAGTTTTTTTTTTCCTTTTGCCGTGGCTGGTTAGTGATTCCGTCTGATCTGCTTCTAAAATCCCACCTTCGTCGCCAGTGTTGTGTGAGTGGAAGAATAAGAAGAGGCAGATCAACAGTAAAACAACAAGTCTTTATTGAAGCTATGATCAACTAACAATGGCTGCAGGCAAGCAGATCCCTTTTATAGGGAAAAGCTGCCTGCCTGACAACCAATTAAATCAGGGTGCTTTCCCATGCTGAGAAAGTATTAGGTCATTGAATAGTTCTGCGCATGCTCGGATACAAGAAGACAGCAGTAAATGTTAAAAATAAATGTATAGCAACTAAACTGGGGAAAAAGGGCCCCAATAACTAATTTGCTGGATGTATCATAAGAAAGGCTAAATTAAGAAAAATGGAAATAGAAATTGAAAAAATTGAAAAAAGATCAGCAACTTCAAATAAGATTTCACTTTAATGATTAGAAATGATGAAGACTTCACAAATGTCTTTTAAGCCACAATAAGAGAATGCAAAAGCAATTTGCTGCTTAGCATTTAAAAATTCAATGACTAAGATTACACCAAAAGGCAATGCCAATCTAGTGAAAATAGATGAAGAAAGTGATTATAGTAAGATATTTAACTTCCTAGATTCACACTTTCACAGGCAGCCTTAAAATAAATAAATAAATATCTGCTACTTAGATAAATCTAAACAACATATAGAGAGGTATCACACTGACAACGGTAGGCTAACCATGGCTAGGCTAATAGCCATGGTTTCCTAGTTTTAACCATATGGATATGGAAGCTGGACTACCAGAAAAGCTGAACAAAAGAAAATTGAGGTCTTTGAATTAAATGTTGAGATGAGAATATATTGGACTGTAAGGACAACAAATCATTTTATATAAAATAAAGTAAAACCAGACTACTTACTGGAAACACTAATAAAGCTTCAATATTTGGATACATAATAAGAATACAAAAGATAAAAATGTCATCAAAAAAGCACAACAAAGAATGTTCTTTCTGCGCCAACTCAGAAAGCTCAAACTGCCCAAGGAGCTGCTGATCCAGTTCTACAGAGGAATTATTGAGTCGGTCAACTGCACCTCTATAACTGTCTGGTTTGGTTCTGCAACCCAACAATACAGAGACAGATTACAGAGGATAATCAGAACTGCAGAAAAAACAATTACTATTAACCTGCCTTCCATTGAGGACCTGTATATTGCACAAGTCAAAAAGAGGGCTGGGAAAATATTTAAAGACCACTCACATCCTGGACATAAATTATTTCAACTCCTATCCTCAAAATGATGCTATAGGGCACTGCACACAAGAACAGGTTTTTCCCCAAATGCCATCACTCTGCTAAACAAATAATTCCCTCGACACTGTCAAACTATTTACTGCATTACTATTATTCTTCTCATCATTCCATCACCCATCCTCTCCCACTATGACTATAACTTGTTGCTTGTATCCTTACGATTTATATTGATTATTGTTTCCTAGTATGATTTGATTGCTTATTTGTACTCTATGACTATCATTAAATGTTGTATCTTATGATTCCTGACAAATGTACCATTTCCTTTTATGTACACTCAGAGCATATGCACCAAAGACAAATTCCTTGTGTGTTCAATCACACTTGGGAAAGAAAGAAAAAGAAAAAGAAAGATATTGAAGAAAATCCTGATCCAAGGAAAAATCAAAGGCAATTAAAGAAAGAGGCCAACAGAAGAGCAAGTGCAAAGATAATATCACAGATGACATGATCATGAGCTCACATGAACTTAAAGAAACAGTTACTAAGAAAAGGAGGCTCTTTAATTGTTGCTGAACCATTCTTTTTGTCCCTCATCATTTACAGATAAGTTGGAATGCAATAATATGTTAAGTACAACATTATTTCTTTACCACATGCAAGTGAACAAATCTACAGTTGAAGTTTCTCAGGGTACACATACTAAACTGCATCAGCTCCCATAGATCATAAACTATTCCAGAAAATTAATAGAAAAACGAGCACTAAACCTAGCACTACACAGCGTGAGCTTTACATTGTTATTTTAGGACAGAATCAATATTACTCAATCAACTATCAATATAATCTGCAGTCAGATAAATAATTAGAAACAGGTACAGTCAAATCATTTTGAGACTATGCTCATCTGACAGTAAAACCCCACAAAGTATAAACAGGCTGTTTTTCTAAGTAGACACACATTGCTTAGGCTGAAAACCTACAATTCTAAGCAATCAATTGGCCTTATTTCCAAGTAAACATATATCCACCATGTAATTAGGATATTGAGTGTGACTGCCAGAACCTTCTTTCTCTGTTGAGGATAAGTACTGTGAATGTACATATGGGTTGTGTTAGTCATGCAGAAGCTGTTAAAATGTTTCAGAGATAAATCTCAGGGATTATACATGGTCATTCAGTTATGAATATTCCTCAAAGGTCTCTGAAATGGCAGAACTTTAGAGTCTCTGCTAATCCTTTACAGATCTGACAACTGTGGAACTGTGAAAGGCATGATGACATATGATTAAGATCCACACTGCAGCATAAGCAGTATTAGTTATGCTGTATCCTACTGGATTATTATAACAACTTGATCTTGCACATGTTGATGAGAGGGGGAAGAAAATTTGAAGGTTCACAAGATTGAAGCCATCCTCAGTTAGGCTTACTTCTGAGTATGTGTACTTCAGAATCAGGCTAAACACGCAAGTATTTATAGTTTTGCATTGCTATCTAGAAGTCATAATTGTATGGACTTGCAAGACATTTAACTATGTTGCATCCTCATGATGTGTGTTTCCTTCAAATTAAACTCACCTATGCTCTGACATGATTGCTTCCAGTAAATGTTCAAAGAGCAGCACCTTTAGAAATAAATTGCCTCTACTTTGATGTCCCCTTCATAGATCCTGACCTTGTAGTGATGAAGGAGCTTCCACATCCTAATTACATTATGAGCTGTACCACTAGGAGTGTATATTTTCAAATGAATTCATGATCAGTCACAGACAGGAGACCAGACTGAACAGTCTACTAAATTCAAATCCATTGTCCACAATCAGGACAATGACAACATATTGAAAAATAAATCACAATCACCATTCCAGATTAGAAGATAATTAACAAGCTGTTGGAGAAGAGTAGATGGCAAGTAGAAGTAGCACCAAGGCTTATGATGTGGCTGGATTAAAACACAAAATCCAGCTGATTATAATGCCCAGAGGCAAAGAGAAATGAGGATCTGCAAAAACATTTTTGCCATAATGTGAATAATAGCAATAGCACTTAGATTTATATACCGCTTCAGTGATTTACAGCCCTCTCTTTAACGATTTACAGAGTCAGTATATTGCCCCCAACAATTTGGGTCCTTCATTTTACCCACCTCAGAAGGATGGAAGGCTGAGTCAACCTTGAGCCTGGTAAGATTTGAATTGCCAAATTTCAGGCAGCCAGCAGTCAGCAGAAGTAGCCTGCAGTACTGCACTCTAACCACTGCACCACTGAGACTCTTCCCTTGCAGTCAAAAAAATCATAGAAGTGGAAAAGCATAATTTTTAGCAAAAGTGTATCAAAATCTAAAAATGATAAAACAATTTCAATTTGAATCCAAGTCAAGTCACTCACTCAGTCATACAGTATGTGTTCCATGTCTACATTCCAAGCAGAGATGCAGAGAAAGCGGAAGTTGAGTAGTGTTTTGGTAAATTGCAGCACCTAAAGACATACTAATTATATGAGAAAGGAATGGAAATGTTAGCATCTGGAATATAGTAGTGGGAAAGTTTACCCCATACCTACAAAACAAAGCAGAAGACAGATAAATATTCTTCAATAAACTTATTCTGTAAGAGGGAGGGAGGGGGAAGAAAGAAGGAAGGACTTATAACATCCACTTATGGCAGAATTCCATCTGCTATTCAAAACGAATGTGTTATATGCATCTATTTTGTAATTGGTGAGTTCAGAAATTACACTAAACCTGAGGTAAAATAATGCAGCATCATTTAATGTTCTATCCTTGATGCCAACAAACCCTGTTTTGCCCTATTGTAATGCATAATAGTAATGATGGAAGTTGGTGAAGTTCAGCCCAAATGGCATTTTGCTGCATAACACTGCAAGGTTTCCAGCTGCAATCCAATAGCGCACCTGTCATTGCCTCAGTGTTTGGTGTTTTGTACAGCAGATCTCTGTGGGACTTTTTCCGCCCAACCATTTTACACATCAGTCCCTCAGCTTCCCAAAGGGTTTGTTTCTAAAATCCTTCTTCGATCCAGTACAAGCAGTCACTTCCTGGGACGTTTCTTCTTCCAGAACAAGGATTTACATTGGCGAGGCGCACTGAGCCACCAACTACTAGTCGCATTGGGAGCAATGGAACTGAAGGAAAGCAGGTATGGTCTATTCCGTGTATTATGTGAAGCGAGAAAAAAACGGGCAGTGTAAGCCTGGTCCTGAGCCCTCTTTACCTCGGTACTTGCAAGCTCACGTTCTTCATGAGACCCACAAACCAGCACCACCAACCAGAGTTTAGAAGCGACAGGGTTGCGTTCCACCGCGGAGCAATCTGTTGCGCGGCAAAACAACTCGAGCGCTGCCGACCGAAATCGCTAACTCGGAGACGAGCGGCGAGTACACGGCGCCCCACCCGAGCGAGGCGAGGCCGCTAAATAGAGCACGCCTTTCGTTTCCATGGCTGCGCATGTATACACGCTCAGCAAACCGCGCGAGGCCTCAAGGAAGGCCGGATTTTCCCCAAATACTGGGCGGGTTTTGGAGACGTGGCAGCGGAAGGCGGAGTGGGGCCAGGAGGAGGCACTATGGCAGGGGGTTGGGCCGGATTCTCGGAGCAGGAGCTTCGGCAGCTTCAGGGGCATCGCAAAGGTAACCCCGGCGAGGAACGATGTTAGCAGCAGCGCTAGTGGAAGCGAGGAGCGGCGGGGGCTGCTGGGATTGGCGGAGACCGGACCGGTTGGGATTCCAGGATTCCAAAGCAACTCATTGCTTCCTCTCCTCTGACGTCATCACCCCGGGGGGGGGGGGACGACGACGCGCGAGGCCCGTACGCTCCGATGGTCTGCCAGGATGGGAATAAGGTCCCTTAATTTCAGAGGCGCTTTCTCTAAGAAAATGCGTCGGCCGTTATGTAGAGATCTCAGGATTTATCTGTCGCAGGGAAGCTAGCATTATTTGCAAAATTTCGGATTAAGAAAAGGCTGTTTCTCTCCCCCCCCCCCACTCCCTTTAATGAATGTAAAAATAGAACCTTGACAGATTTAGCCCAAACCGAGAGTCGGTTTGGTTAAGATGCTGCACTAGAAACCCAGAGATCATAAACGCTACTCCTCCTTCAGGCAAAAGAGCTGGGTTCCTTTGGACTTATTGTATTCCCAGCCCAGCTCACTTTATGAGTTGCTGAGGAAAAAATAGGAGAAGTGCATTGTTTATGTTGCTTTGACTTATTCAGAATAAAGGTGGGATATAAATAAAAAAAATCATAATATAGGGAGAACTGTAAGCTTTATACAGGAAAATGGTACCTTAAAATATTAAGTTTCCCCTACCAGATCCTCAAAATTCTCAGAGAGGGTGGGAATTTATGGATGAGAATGAGCTTCTAAAAGCAAGTGCCTTGGCAGAGTAGAACTGGGCTCTTTAGCAATTATTTATCCAAGGCCTAAATAATCTCCCAGACCAAGCCCATTTTAAGAAATCAGTTTGAGAGTCTCTGGCACATTGCAGATTTTTCCATCATCTGCCAATCTTAACCTCAGTTGAAGCAACAATTTTCCTAGAAAAAAAACCAATAAAATAAAGGAAAGTGGTAAGGATAAAGAATTTGTTAGCTTCTACATGGTTTTTCACTCCAACTTACATCAGCCTGAATTCATGTGGCTAATGTTCATGGAAAAATACTGGTATTATTATTTGGACAGAGGGAATGAAGATGCAAAGGGTCAATCCCTGATAAGTGGTCTTCATTGACACTAATTTAAAAAGAAAAAGTGTTGCCATGATGCAATTCAAAAAACACTTGATTCCAAAATTAGTGCTGGTCTATAAATATCAGTTCTTTTGAATAAAAATACAAAAATTCTGCTACTTCTCATGGATATATGAAAGTATGGCAACAAGGAACTAAAAGTATGGCAGCAAGGAACTAATGGGCTAAAAGGAAGTTTACTATATATTACAAGTTAGGTCTATGTAGTACTTGTAATGTTAGGAGGAGCTGCAGAAAGGTATTTCTTAGTAGTTTGTGCCAATAGTTTGTTTATAACTTTTAAATATCAGTTAATGCCATGCCAATTTAAAGTACTTTAAATAGTTTTTATGAGGGCTAAACTCAGGACATATGATCTCACATGTTTTTCTTCTATTTGGTTCCTTGGCAGAAGTGATTTTTTTCAGCTGTGTAAAACTAACATTACCTATTTGTGCTATTTAGATCTTCCAGGACCCCTGTCCAAACAACAGAATCAAGGTCCTTCAGCAAACAAAAGCCGCCAATGTCTGCAGCAGAAAAAGGTGCCTCAGAAGATAGAAGAAACATTGGAATTGCCAGATGGAACAGCATTGTCACCTCTGGAGAAGGCTGAGCAACAGGAGGCCAGAAATCAAGAGGTGGAAGTTGGACTTAAACAGTCTTGTAATAGTGACCCAACTGCAGCAACAAATCATCAGTTTGTGAAAAAGAAAATGGAATTGTTAGTAAGTCTATGATAACGTTGCAAGAATTTTACCATCCCTGATAAGTTAATTGGAGATTTATATAGTAAACTGACATGTACAGACTTTTTAATGGTTTTAGGCTATTTGGTAACAAGAACTTTCTAAACTTTCTATTTGTTTTGGAATGTTTTGTCTACAGTGTAAAACCTGATCAATTGTATGTCTTCCGTAATGTCAGCCCACCTGCCTCTGTGGAATCATCATTAACTAGTCGAGACTTTGTCAACTAGGAATAATTATTCTGTGATTGCTGTATATGACTCTTCCTGAGGTTTTACTTTCAACTTTGAAGGCCCCTCCTCATTTTCAGAGTGGGCATACCTACAGAAGTCAAAGGAAATCATATTCAGAAGCATGAAACTATATGCTACTTCTATGAGTGCCCCAATATGTGTAATTTATAGATTTTCTGTCTTTTGAATCTTGTAATACTTCTCCTTTCTCACATCCATACATTACATCCATATGTTAAGATAAAATGTTACATGGTTATTTATTACAAAGACTAATCTAAGAAATTTGCTGTATTTTGCCCAGAGTTTCTTTTGAGATGGGTGGCCATATAAATTTGATAAATAAAGAGACAAAAAGGAATAGAATTATTTATTGATTCTTTTATTTTGTTATTGTTCAGGCAGGAGAAGTCTCGGTGGGAAATACTTCAACAAGAGCAGAAACTGATGGAAGAAAAAAATAAACGCAAAAAGGCTTTCCTTGCTAAAGCAATTGCTGAAAGGTGTGGAATCTTATATCTGGAAAAAAAAACAGTGCACATTTTGTATTATATATTAGTTAATCAAGTCCACTTCATTCTATTTTGCAGCTCTCCTTTAAATATGATAGAAATTAAAAGTCTTGTCAACATTTTATTTAAATAGTCTTAATTTTAAGTTACAGTGTAACTAATTATATATATATAAAGTTAGGTGCCTGAACAGTTAGTATTCAGGTAGGATGTAAGTCAGATAAAGACACTTGAAGATATAATCCCATTAGTTTCATAAGGGACCATCAAACTGTTTTTGTTCATGTATCTTGAGACTTTTACCATGAGTCCTAACCAGGCAAATGATGGCATGAGTTCAATTTCAAAACATCTAAAATGCAGCCAGTTTCGTTTCCCAAAGTTACCCTTAGAAAAATCCAGGTTGAAAACTACTAGCTGCTTTTCTTCTTGCAAATAGATATGTGGCCTTGAGTACTTTTTTTTTAATCTCTTGAGAATAATAGACATTCTTTCAGGAGAATGATGCAGCATAAAATGAAGCTGTTGGGAATTTCAGTGTACAGTAAATGTTGAAATTGTGGTGTCAAGCATGATATAGGCATTTAGTTTTCCAGTTTTGAATTTCAAATGCTTGTAGTAAAGCTTTTCTCATATTTTAAATTGATTTGTAAGAAGCAAGTATATGATTTGGCCAGGGATGTGAAACTTGTTAATGCCTATTTTAAGCACAATTTCTATTTTTAAAAACATTTTCCTATAACTCAATTTTTATTAGGAAAAAAAATAGAGTTTCTTGAGAAACTCTTTTACCTCTCTGGAAAACAGAATCTGCTTTTGTAATTTACTATAAAAACAAACAAAAAAATTGATGGCTTTATTAGGCAACTGTATCTTCTATTGAAAAGCATAGTTGTTTATAAGTACAGGTCAAATGCATTTACCTGTTTCTTCCCCAGATCTAAAAGAACTCAGGCTGAAACAGTTAAATTAAAGCGGATTCAAAAGCAGCTCCAGGCTTTAGATGACATGGTATCTGCTGATATTGGGATTCTGAGAAATAGGATTGACCAGGCAAGCTTGGAATATTCATGTGCTCGGTAAGGACTAAAAATCAAGGAAAAATGTCAACATTACTATTTTTCTTCCTAACAGTGGTATTGTTTGATTTACTACCTTAAATTACGGTGTTTTCTTACCCCAAAAAAATATTTCATCAGCATCTACTTTCATTATCTTCAAATTTATTTCCTGCTGCAATGCTCATTAGCTCTGCCCTGTTGTTATATTTTGCTAATATACCCTGTAGGCACAAGCAATTTGAAAAAAATGACATAATGCATCACAAAAACCTAAACAAAATTGAAAAAAGCAGCTATGTTGGTCACAGGTCTACCTTTGTTTGCATTATGATTGAAATTGGGACTTTTTAAGTTTTTATGTCTTAATTAGTAATATATGTTAACTGCTAATTTAAAAAAAATGGCTTCCAGTAAGAGATACAGCAAGTGAGCAAGTAAGAAATGGAGTATGTCAATTGAAGCAATATCAATGTAAAATTCTGCCCCTGCTAACTACATCTCGGTAGCTATTCAGGTTTTTTTTTTAACTGAAAGTGGCTGAAAGGATGTCAGACTTTTAAAAGTGCAAGTCTTCTACTGATGCTTAATGGAAATCCCACTATCCCATCTCTGCTACTATTGGCCTTTCCTCTGTTAGATTTACTATTAACTTGATGTAAGCCTTTTTGCAACTTTGTTAGAATAACCCTTGCTACAACACTGTAAAATTAAACATAATTAAATTATTTTTCCAGGAAGCGTTACGACAAAGCAGAATCAGAATATGTGACTGCAAAACTGGATCTCCAAAAGAAAACAGAAGTCAAAGAACAACTTGCAGAGCACTTGAGCACAATCATACAGCAAAATGAACTCCGAAAGGCAAAGAAATTGGAGGAGTTAATGAAAGAGCTGGAAGTAGAAGCTGATGAAGAGAATCTGCAACTGGAGATAGAAGTAGAGCAAATGCTGCAACAGCAGGAAACAGAAGCCAGAAGGCAAGAGATTGAGACACAAAAGCTTGCTCAGGTTGATGTTCAGTATACAGATTCCCAGACTTTGAGTAAAGGACATGAGAATGAAAACCTTAGAAACGTTAATGGAGCAGCTTAGAAGTTCCCCTAGAGATGACCAAAGTCACACAAGTAAACTGTTTCTGAAAGAAATTATTATTCATCCAGAATGTGTCTGATAACATTATTTTTGATATTTGGAGTAATAAGAAGCACTGGCATATAATGACAAGAAGCCTCTGGATTCGTGCAGTTTTCTAGTCTGTATTATTATCAGAGTACGTGTGTGTGCGCGCGTGCGTGCGTACACGTGTGTGTGCATATGCATGTGTATTATATTTACAAATGATCTCTTCCGTGTCTACTTTCTTTCCACTGAGAAACCTGAATATGATCCCTTATGACAGGGAAAGAGTAATGTTATCTATATAGTATTTAAAGTTCAAAACATCATGCCAATAGGAGTAAGAAAGTATATATACAGTATCTTATATAAAATTCTTGTTAAAACCTACATTATTGGCTTAGACACATTTCTCTATTAGTAACTCATTTTCAGTGCTCATAAATGAATATAAAAGGACATGGCTGAGCAAATTAGGAGAAAATCTGATTCCTCCAACTGCCAAATATTTTCTACCCTTGTTAATGATTCTATAAAAAAAAATTGTTGGGCCATTAATAAATTAAATGTGTTTCTGGACTGAATTTATTTACTGAGCAATAAAAGGGGAAATACCCTTCCAATATTTTAAATATATTAATTGAAGTATAAATAAGCATTCAATAAATGGGAATCAAAACATGTATCATATTTGGATTCTCAAGATTCTCTTGTGATTTCATTATTTCACCTTTTTATTTTATTCATCTTTGTATGTTTCTGTACCATTCATGTACTGTTGAAGCGCTAATCCTTTGTCCTTACTTGCATAATTGGGACATGCCAAATTTGAATAAAAATTTTCCAATTTTTTAAAAAAATGGGTTAGTTTTTCTTGTATTGCCATATTATGCAATTATTGGACTTCAGAGTTACATCAAAGACTTTATTATATGCACTAAAATAAAATGGTTGTTCTTGTTTTTAAAAATAAAAATGTTAAGAATTGTAAAGCCAAATACAGTATTGTATTTTTCATATTACCTGTAGCTTCTTTATGCCTAGCTATAGCCTAACCATAAAACAAATTAATTCATGTTAAGAGCCATTGCAGTTGTTACCTATTTATTTCCAAAGTGAAAAAGTCACAACATATCATGGTGTACCAACTAACTTGGTATTAGATGGGTATTTGATAGATCAAGCTTACTTATATGCTAGTGTTATCAGAGAAATTAAACAAGGAAAGCTCTTAGGAGTGAAGGCAGATAATGCTTTTGAGGATGAGAAAGATTATTTGAAAGCACATCACTTTTGATGAACTTGTTTTTTTATTTGTACTGTAGTAAACTATGAAAAGTAGTTGAATGTTCTTATGGCCCAGAAAAAAGTGGTAGTACCAGTCACTCTGAGGTTGTACTAGGACCAAAGAATCTGCCATAAGTATTTTTCCCCTAAATGTCTGAGTCACAGTGATATTTACAGTACAAAACGGCAGGATCCAGGGATCAATATAAATTAACATCTCTTCACTTAGCTCACATTGTGAGTAATGTTTCTTAATCCTTTCAGCAAAGCAAGAAAAGAAAAGACTTTAGGTTTCAATAGCAATTACTTTGCATTCTGAATTGTTTTAAATAAATAAAATCTAGGTCATCAAAATCTTTCCAGATCAAATAAATGCACCCTTGCCTTTGCATTCAGTTATTTAATGAAGATACAAGTACCAGGTGAATCCAGTGTTGACACAGATGGAGCACAAAAAAGATTTTGAAACTAACGAAGAGGTGGCATTCTCATATAGTTCCTCTACTTTTAATGGGTGTGGAACAATATACAATTAAAAGAAAATCCATAAATATACTTTTATCAACACATCCACTCTGGACTCCATTAACACCCTGGGCTTGGCAAAATGCCAGATCTTGAAGGTATTCTTGATGGCCAACAAAGTTCGATTACTCCCTAAGGCAGTGGTCAAGACACAAGGCAGGCTTCCTCGGGCCAATCTGGTAACATTGCCCACGTTAGCAGATCTAGTGGGACACACAAAAAACATCAAGGACAGGTCCCACTGGCTCCACTATGTAAGGCTTTAAAGATGACAACCACCATTTAGAATTGCACCTGGGACCAAGTTCAACTTACATAGCAGTGTAGTGTACCTAGACAAGTAAAGCAAAGAAGAAGCACACCATATCATACAATTGTTTCTTTTTAAAAGTGGAAGGATGTGAATATTTTGCTATATAGCTAGATTCTTCCCAACTATGCCCTTTCCTGGATTGTAAGGCCCTGTACTCAGTCACTCATGACCCATGTCATGCCACCATTGGAGCCTGAATCCGCAAAGAAGGATGAGCTGGAGCTGGGGACGACAGGTTGAGGGGGCAGCCTCGGGATCGGAGAAACACAAGGAGGAGCAGGGTGAGACAGCCTCAGGCTTGGGGCAGCTTGCCAGCAGAAAGGAACAAGCAGGACAACTGAGAGAGGCCAGGCAGTGGAGATGAAGAGCGACAGAACTCAGGCAATGAGCAAGGACTACCCCCTCCTGATCCCCAAGCATGGAGAGTGGAGAGGAGGCAGGAACAGTGCATGCTGACCTGACAACTCAGGAGGAGAGCGCCCCACCCCTCTTCACAAGGCACACTTGGGGATTGAGACTCAAAGAGACACTGTTGCCTTTGTTGGGAACAAATGCTGAATTTTGTGTGCCGTTTGAAGTTTGCTGGACTTCTTGTACTATTCCTTGTTTCCTGAACTAATTACCTTGTTCCTTTGCTTCCTGGACTCATTGACATATTTTCTTGGCCTGGACTTCTTGTTTTGAAGCCATTGTGCAAACAGCATTTTGCTGGACTATCAATAAATGCAGCCAGAGGTTGCTGGAAGTGTCTGTGTATGTGTCTGTGTATTCCAAGTATTTGGAAACTACAGGTGGTACACAATGCACTACACTGATGCAGACAATTCTGGAAACTTCTGTGGTGGGACATATAACATTGCTGTTATATGAACTGCATTACTTCAAATTTGCCTTTAGGACCAATTCAAGACTTTAAAGTCCTTCATGACATGGGAGTAAGTTATCTGAGGCATCATCTCACCCCAAAGTAACTGGCAAAAAGGGCCTTCTTTGAACATTTCATTCCAAAGAATTTCAGCTGGCAGGATAAAAAAAGAAGAGTCTTCCTGGCCAAGCCCCTGCCCGCTGGAATATCTTGCATCCCAAGGTAGATCCGGCTTCATCCTTTTGGATTTCTGGAAAAGCCTTAAAACTCTGCTCTGCTGGATTGTTTGGATCCCCAACTGGGACGTGTTGTCTTGAGGTTGAATAAAAAACAAACCATGCTCTTAGTTTTAACCAGTTATTTAATTGTCAATAGTCTTAATTATAAAGTTTTAATGTTTTTATACCTAAGTTTTTAAGCCACCCGAAGTTACTTGGAATAGAAAGATGGGCAGCATATAAATTTAATAAATATATGCAGAAACTTCTGCTTTACATGAACCATTTACTTGCTTACAATCAACATGGAGCCACTAGGTTTTCTATGAATGGAATGTGAAACATATAATTTGGCACTTTTTTCTGTCACAATGTATCTTCCAAAGGTTTGGAGATAATTTTTACTATGACATGTGAGATAGAAGTTTTACAAATAAGCAAATCTTTTGTGGTATTTCCCCTGTTAGATATACATTTGGCATAAATAAGTTTTTTGTAATTCCTAGCTCAATGGATATTGATTTTCACTTAAAATTTCTTCTGATTCATTCTTGGTTTTATAAAACCCAGATCTTCCAAAGTTCTATTAAATGAACATGTTTGTTTTAGTTCATGTTCTTCCCTTCTATCTTAGCATCAATTTATATATATGAACAGGTTATTAAAGATGTGTCTAGAATAGAATTGCAGCATCAGGAATATCATGACACAATAACATCACTCTGTTCCAAGTGGATAAAAATATCAAATATCTGACTATGTATGTAACCAGACATAAGAATAACACTGACCCCTTGAATAATCCTGTTGACCTTTGCAGGTCAATATTGACCATTTTTTGGGAACCCTGTTTTAAATGGGCAAGATAACAGGGAACAGGGAATACATATAGGATGGAAATGCTTCACTATGTATAATACACAGTATCAATAAATGCATATCAGCTGACTTTCTACAGCTAACAACTGTGGTGACTTACTATATTCTTGCTCTGAAATAGCTCTACTGCTCACCCCTCATAAATGAAAAGCTGAACCTAAAGAGGACACTCTGTTAGATTCTTACATGTTCTTGATCTGTACCTGATACATTGTCCCAAAGGTATCTGCAGAGTATGATTATAAAAAGCCACGTTGGTGGGCACAGCCATGCAATTTAACCTCTGTGCATTTTTATGTGACCATAAAAAAGAGGAGAAACTTCAATCACACCATTCCTTTATGGCCACCATCTTAACTTCTTGACATACCTTGTGGACACCACTACACTGTCCTCTATATTCAAGTAACATCCATAAAAAAAGGCCAATCTATTCCAAAACCTTACTGAGAGACAGGTTCAGCCATCAGCCATTTATCTTCTGAAAGTGCCCAGACACCAGACCAACATCTAAGCAGAATCAGAGTAGATATAATCAGGATGTACTTGAAGAAAAGGGAATAAATACAAGCACTAAAATAAATTAGCAATAATGTCTTTACCAAGCCATCCTCATTAAATCTGATGTAGTTCTAATTATGTTAATTTATACCAGATGGGGACTACAAGGTTCAAATAACACCTGAATGGTAGAAAATATTTTTTTTAATTTATTTAATTTATATACCTGCCCACCAAATTTGGAAAAAAGTGCTTTAAAAACAAATCGTTTCCATTACAAGAAAGTGCTTATTTTGAAGGCAAAGCTGCCCAATGGGTATACCCAATGAAGTCTCTAGTAGTACTTTAAAGAGAAGGCCAATTTCTTTCATTTTAGTACCCTAAGGCAAAGTCATATCCTGGCACCCCCTGTGGCTTAACACCCTCTTTTTGTTAGGAATTTCAAAGGACCCTCTTGTGTCACAGTTTCTTTGAATTTTTGGGCTTTATGCTCACAATTTTCAGCCTGGCATTTTCTCAGGTGTTTTCATCTTATTTATACAATAAGTCCTTTTAATTACATCAGCACCTCTTTGTGATATGGCAATAATTCTGCAAAATTTTATGAAAACCCTTGAGCAGGCACACTGTCTCACAGAGTACACCATTAATTTTTTCACTTTTTTTATTGTGTTTTCAGAAGGCTCTTTAATTTTTCTGCCTGCTAAAATTTGGACCCCTAGGCCAGAGGTGAAATTCAGCCAGTTCGCACCGTTCTATAGAACCAGTTATTAGAAGAAATATCATTTTTCCCCACTTTGCAGGGTTAATCCTGTAAAGATTAATTTTAGATTAACTTTACAGTGTTAATCCTGTAAATAACACAATTGTTTCTAGCCTAATCTTTATTGCCTTGCTCACAGAAACTGCCTCTCCCCTTATTACATTGTAACTTTGGTGAAGTTTAACTCTGTGCTTGGTGATGTTTAATCCTGTGACCACACCCACAGAACCAGTAGTAAAAAAAATGAATTTCACCACTGCCCTAGGCAAGTACCTATTTGGCTTTAGCCTAGAGTCAACCTTGCTTAACTATGACCCAATTCATTACCCAACTCCACTATATTATCAGAATAACTTTCAAAATGGGCAGAGATGCCAAAGAGACAGCCATCCTTTTCTGACTGCAGTGCCTTTGTGACTGACAAGTGATATGCTGAAAGGCAGGAAATTGGAGAGAGGAACTATAACTTTGCCAGTTATGACTGGAACCTCTGCAAACTAGAATAACAATGACTTGAATCTGCCAAATAAAGACAGGAGAGTTAATGTTATTTTTAAAATAATTCAAACAACAGTTTTAATTAAAGTAGTAAAAGACAATACATATTTAAAAAGAAAAGGAGTGCAAGAAAAAGTCTTAAACATCATGTTAACTCTAAGCAAATCCAATACACATTTTTCCAGTCCAGACAACATCCAGTCCAAAATTTAAAAAGATAACACATCACATTTTAACCCTGATCAAATAAAGTGACTTTGTGTTCTTTATTTTTATGTGAAACAATCTTGCTGTTTAATCCATTCAGATTGTTGATCCTTGTTTTGAATTTCTTCAAAACTTTAAATATACTGCTTTGTAAGGCCAGCAAAACTAAGATATTCTAATTGCTTTCTGGGATTGCCATTTTTATTTCCTTCTTAATTTTTAAATCCTCATCCATTTTTTTTATGTCTAATGACAAATTCATGTTCATCTTGTTCTCAGATACACTTTGTTGCATACCTTTTTCTGCAACATCTTCAGGGAACAGACAGTTCCCAGACACAACACAGCTGAGTTACTGATTCAAATTCCTGATGCAGTTCCTCAAAAATGTGTCGAAATGCCTTTATAAGTAGCTTGGCTTATTATTCATCCAATACTAATAAGTTTTTTCTTTCCTATGAAAATATATTTATTTTTAAAAATTAATTTCAAAGTCCTAATATTCAAAATCCAATTTTCCAACATTTTTTTGAACTTTAGTCTTTTTAAAAATTTCTATAGCCAAAACATTGCCTTGCCATTTGCTGTTTACTTTAAATTCTTAAAGGTACTTCTTCATTTTTCTATATTAAGGATTGAAGGTACTCATCTGTTATTTTCATCCTGGTCACTTTAAAGATGTCTAACTTCTTTAAAGCAATTCATGGGCAATTTTTGAAAATGATTAGCAGTCTCCTCTTTAAAAGCTATCATACAGAGCACAGCTTGGACAATCTTGCATTTTCTTTTTGTCCAGAGTTGAAGTAGTAGAGGATGCTGGGAGATGCAACTTATTCATGATGCCATCTCTTGATGTACCTGGTCAATCTCAAATCTGTAATAAGCAGAGGACTAGAAACAAATTGGAATAGGGCTGAAAGTTAGGTTTGTTTATTAGGGTTTCTAGTTCAGTTTCAAGACAATACATGTACAATTGCCACCCCACCATAATATTCACACACACACACACACACAGAGAGAGAGAGAGAGAGAGAGTATTGTATACATTGAATATATGGAGCCTGAGCATACAGACAAGCCAGCAAGCAAGAATGAATCTATCATACCCAGCCACCCTTCTTCTCATTTTAATATATTTTCTATAGTAGATATTAACAACTGAAACTTTGTGTGAGAAATTTCATTTTCTTTACTGACGCTGTTTGCCATGTTCTTCAAAATTAATAACCTGAAATGCTCCAATTCTGTACTTTTTTCTCCTTGATACTAAAACAGCTTCTGTGTCCTTCCTCTCCAATTTTCTTCAACGTAAAAATAAATATAGTAGAAGGATGTAAAAAGTAATTATAATTTTGCTCTGCATCACCTCCAAACTTTTAAAAGTTACTGGACAGTGCTACTTTTTTCATAAAGTAAGTGTGTGTGTGTGTGTGTGT
>JAEANM010004414.1:0-20847 GCA_017656035.1 Myanophis thanlyinensis
ACTGTTTATATTTTAATTGTTTTTAACTGATTTTAATTGAATTTAAATTATATGATAATGTTAACTAAGACAGCCTTTATTTAATTATTTTAATAGATTTTAAATTGTTTATTGTATTCATGTTTTATTGGTTGTGCACCGCCCCGAGTCCCTAGGGAGAGGGGGCGGTATATAAATCAAATAAATAAATCAAATAAATAAATAAATATAAGTGCTATTGCTATTGCTATTTGAGCACTTGGCAACTTGCATGCATTTATGGCATGGTTGTAACCGTCTCATGATCACCATTTGCTGTCATGGATCATGATTCGGCTAGGACTCTGACTCCATTTCTGACAATGGTGGTCCAGCTGTATCTTTGGACTGTCAACCTCAGGAATCTTCCACCATGATTCATCTGAGGAGGTTGCACAATCACAGGCATTGTTAGCTGGAGCAGTTGGATCATTGAGATAAAATTCCAGAGCCCCAGGTCTTATCACATGAGCAGAGCAATGCCATTCAATGAACCTCTTCACCAGCAATTATGATAAATCCTTTACTGCAGCCAGCTGCCTGCAGAAAGATTTGTAAAGATTATATAGCTGCTTTGCCTTCGATTTTTGTTGGAAACAACTGTTTTGAATCCTAGCTTGTAATTCTTGCTCTTGTATTTACTTGCTCTTGAACCCTTGACTATTGAACTGGCTGACTATTCAACTTGGCACTGTGACTTCTGGAATTGGACCATTCTATGGCTGCTTGAACTTCAGAGGAACTTATTCAACCAAGCTCTCCTTACACAGACCTTGATTTACAATCTACTGTTATCTGCATACCTCCTTAGCAACTATGTGTGTGCATATCTGCAACCTGAGATAGAACATTTGCAATCTTCACAGTCTGCTTCTGATAAGAAAGCCCATGGGAAACTGGCAAGAAGACACTAGTTGCAGCCATATGACATTGTGCTTAATGACCTGTACTGAATTGCTTCATGACTGCATCTGAAACTGACATCATAAGTTGGTGTGATCACAAGGTATTTTATTTTACATCCACATCACTTAATGAGAGAGTTGCTGGTCCCAATTGCAATTGGTAAGTGAGGACTACTTGATTCAGGTATAATTGTTTCTTTAAAGTTAACCATATATGAGCCAAAGGACTATATAAATTATAAAGACCAACTAGATTTTTAATCTAATTATTAAGTACTGCAAATTTATCAAAATATTACTGTACGTTTAACCCTTATGATATCATAGCAGTAGCATGTAATGCTTTTTAAAATGAATATCCAATTTCTGAACAGTGGCATTTTACTATGAGGTATTTAGTGGTACACTTTTTTTTAATAACAATTTTTTATTTTTTAAACCCAACTTATCATTGTGTGTACAGCGTGGTATCTAGGCATCTTTTAGTACATTAATTGTATCACATACTATTAATCATTTTGGTACAAATAAATTCATATTGATCCTCTGCAATTCCATTATTATTCTCATTTCTATTAACAATGCTCACCTTAACTATACTCATCCCTTTTAAATATACAAAAAACCACATTTCAACATTGTTTAGTGGTACACTTTTATTAGTGGTTCACTAATAGTTCATCCAATTGTTAATATTTATACACATGTATATTCATATAGCAGAGACATAACATGATGGACACATAAACCTTAGTAGAATAGCAATGGATGGCATTCTGCTAAATGCCAGGAAGAAGCTTATCAGCAAAGCTTAAAGCCGCCTTAAATACTGTAACATAGGATGCCATCTAATTCATCATTTACCTAATAGCTGGCCTACTGTCACTTACCCACTCATAAAATCACCAAATATGTAGAGCCCATTCAAGTTTGGAAACTCACAACCTCGATAGACATAACCTCCTGTAACTGATTTCCCCATTTTGTGGGGATAAGCATATATTGGAAGGACATCATCTGCAGAAGGGGAAAAGGTAATATCATACATATAGCATGTAAAGGAATCCTTTTTATAATCAAGCATAATTTTTTATAGATATCAGCTATAAAAGAGAACAAAATAATAGTGAAAATATTTTCCCCCATACATTATTTACTTCAATTAGTCAGACTCCTTAATTACCTAAAGAGGAATTGATGCAAAGCTTTTTGTCGTAACAGCTGAATCCTTCTCTTGCTCTCCAGCCATAATTTCTCCCTTTCTCCACAATGTCAATTTCTTCAAATTTATTCTGTCCTACATCACCACAGAAAAGCCTCCCTTTCCCTTCCTTTGTATTGGGATCACCCCTATCAAAAGAACAACGCCACATATTCCTTGCCCCATAAGCATAGACTTCGGGTCGGGCTTTTGATTCATTGATGAAAGGATTGTCAGGAGGGATTTGATAAAGAGGTCCAGCATCATTGTTTTCCACGCTGATTCTCAGTACTTTGCCTAGCAGTGTTGACCTGTTGAACACAAATAAAGAACTAGTAACGGTACTTTTAAAAATGGAATTTCCCTTAAAAGAGTTGCATTCATTTATACAAAACATTTAGAATTTTCCCATCCTTCATTTCATAAAACTTTTCCCAGCTTGTTCAAGGGAAGAAGAAATGTGGTTAAAAAAAATTTGGGGATGGAGAGGTTCTTATCACTTAGTTGTATTATTTAAGTTGCATTCTCAATCTCTAGATAAATCAGGGATCAGCATTTTTGGTAACCAAGGGGCACACTTCCCATTTTTTGAAGCAGAAACTTTGCAAATTACAGCGATTTGAGGCAGAAATGAATCACAGGGAGTAAATTATTCCAACAGAACATAGTAAACACATTAGTAAAGAACTTTTTACTAATTATTAAGAATTAGTAAATTATTACTAAGAATTTTTTAAGAGATAGACATTTTAAACGAACAACACTCATTTCTCAGCACCTCCTGGCAATCTTACAATAAGGGCAAAGAAAAAGCAAAAAAAACTGCCCTCATGACAAATGTTTTGTCCTTTCTGCTATTTTCTTCCTCAGAAAAGATCTGAAATTATATCTCGTTCATTAAATATTGGAGAAGTTGAAGAGGAAGAGAAAAACATTTCAGAACTAAGGCAAGGTAATTTTATTTGTGGGTGTAAATGTGTGCATTTGAGACAATATTAACTCCTAGTGACAACCTGGGCTAATCCATGTAGTTTTCTTGGCAAGGGTTTTCAGGAGTGCTTTGCCATTGCCTCCTTTCTAGGGCTAAGAGAAAGTGATGGGCTGAAAGTCACCCAGCTGGATGTGTGAAAGACTGAATTGGCAGTCCAAATTATCATTGGCCATAGACTGAATTATCCAAGTACTAAAAAGGCAAATTCAGAGCATTGTCAAATTCAATACTTGGATTTTAAATATAATATACCTTAGGCACTTCTTTTGGGAAACCTACAGGGCATAATCTGCTCATCAGGTCAAGTCAAGTCAGCTTTATTGTGATTTCAACAATATACAGTACAGTATACAGTGAAATGAAACAATGTTTCCCCAGGACCAAGGTGCTACATCAGACAAAATAGTTTAAAAAAAAAAGAAAAAAAAATCTGCTTCCATTTTTCCATGTGACAATAAAGACAGTGAAGTTACTCACTAGCCATTTCTTGATAAACTTCTACGCTACTTGGAAAATCTCAGCTTTAAAAATCATTTAAAATGCAGTAGCACTTAAGTCTAAGTGTCATGTCTGGTATTTGGAACTAAACCTTTTGGGAGAATGTGGAAGAAAATTTGTTCAACTGTTACTGCAATTGTCAATACCTGCAAAAAATATTTGAATCGTGAAATACTAGAAATTGCGACATTAAGGACACAGATCCATGGCCTTAATCCAAACTAAATTATTTGAACATAATTTATTTGAAATTGGCCAATACGTTTAGTTTTGATGTAAGTTAATTCCTATTAAAAATTATAGGATTTAGATACAATCAACCTATTCTTGTCATCATGGAGTATATGAGGTCACTAAAAAGCCAACACTGATTTGATGGTACATAATCAATCAACCAACCCTTGATATAACCTTAATTTTTTTGCAATGCATACCAAATTCTAATCTAAGAAAGCAATATAATACATGGAAGTATGGAGCCTACTTTCAAATCTATAAACAGAAACTATACAATGTATTTGTTCCCTCTTTTACAAAGTTTATAAATTTAAAATCCTACTTGTTTTGAGCATTTCCATATGCCCCAAAAGGATCACCAGCCATTCCTCCATCTCCTGTGAAGATATAAAGATAACCATCATCCCCAAACAGTAGTTCTCCTCCATTGTGATTGGAAGCTGGCTCTTCTATCTCCAGAATTATCCTGGGAGTATAAAAGAAGAAAGTACAAATCACTGTAGTATAGTGATACTGCAACAAAAGCAAGTTTTCAAAACTACCTGACTGCCTGAATTTAACTTAAACCAAGTACACCCATATTTATGCATTCCTGTTTTGAGCTTGATGCAAAGGAATCCAGTGTTGGCTTTTGTTTTATTTAACTGAAAACATAAACCAGACCACCTTTCAAATTCTTGCAAAAATAAAGTAGGTGTAATAAGTTTTTTTCTAAAATGGCTATTTTGTTAAACATATTTATTTGGCTTATATGTGGCTACCAAATTATAAAGGTTCAAAGTGGCTTCACATTTAAAACAATCAATCAGAATGCAGAAGGCATACAAATAATAATATGGGGAAGTTCATTAAAAAATACTCCAGCCATCAATATCACATGGCAGGATAATAAAACAATAAAATAAAACTGGTGGCCTGCTCTTCAATGCCTTTCAAAAGCAGGTCATATAAGAGTCCAGGCTCTGGCGAAGATATGTAATTTTCACTAATAAGATTTAAAATATAGTGATGGGAAATGCTATATATCCCACATGTACCAAGTAATATTTTGTTCTCAGAGAATAAGGAAATACTTCAGACTTTACGCTAAATACATGCCTATCGCTTATATGTAGTTAATTAAGAATAGCTCTCATTGGAATCAATGTTACTTCTGAAGAGACATATAGGATTGCACTAATTTTAAAGCCTGTTCCTTCCCCATCTCCTGGTTTAAGCATTCCCTAAGACTATATGCTCAATGCTAGAAACATGAGCATAAACTGCACAGCATCTGTTCTACACAGTGACTATTTGCCATGTGGATATACAGACAACATGGATTGAAATGTTCTGTTGAAGTATACTGTCCAGTCCTAGATTAGTCACTTGGAATCTTTGCAAGTGATAGCTTTGCTATTATTTAAATATTAAGAAAGCAAGTTAATACTATGGCTAAACTTTGGGCAATAAATTGGTTGATGGGCCTTCCAACAAACAAAAATATTGGATTGTTCCAGGTTATATAGAGAGTGTAATGTCTCTTAAACAATGGCTTAAAATCCAAATAAAATTGCGCCACTTCTTTCAGTCAGTCAGTCTAGTTAGAATACTCAAGATTATAATACAGTTCTTATTGACAAGGAATAGCTAGCTGGCCAGAGCAACACTGAGAAAAATTATGGAACTTAATATAGTAATACTTTCAGATGAACTTCAAAGGAGAATATAATAATCCAATCTGTACTAGTAATTCACTTATTGTTCCATTTCAGCATTTTTGAATCCGTACCATTTTATAATGAATCAGACTACTGGTCTATCTAATCCACTATTATCTATTCTGACTATCAGAATTCTTGAAGGTTCAGACAAACGATTAGTAATATGAGCATGGGAAGTATTTATTAGACTCTGTTGTATCAATTCAATTCAATTCAATCCTTTATTGTCAATGCACAACATGTGTGCAGTGAAATTGAATGAGTCTCCATCGGTACAATCACCCAAAGCACAGAACCACAGAATAAAGTCAAATACAGAATACATTTCCAGACTTATAAACAAATCCCTAACCCCAGGAAATACTTGGGCTAGGCATGCATTTCCACATACAGATACACACACATTATTCCACCGGTATGTACATATTGCACGTTGCACTGGCACTGTTAGTCTGTTGTATTAAGTCTAGTCGTGGTGTTATGTGGCATTAAGAAGTCTGATGGCCCATGGATAGAAGCTGTTTTTCAGCCTATTTGTCCGGATGGCTATGCTTCTGTATCTCTTGTCCGATGGTAGAAATATGAAGAAGTACTGTCCTTTCACTTCTTTGTGATATACAGCATTTTACTCATTCAACACTTGTTGCCCCTGGCACAAATAATCTGGGTCTGCTTTCCATAAATATGTGATTTCCAGAAAAGCTGGACCTCATTTCCCTTAAGCACCCATTTGAAGGCAATAGATTAGAAAGAAAAACAGCTCCAAATTTTAAAGCCATGTTAACAGAATTACATATTGTAACAAAGTTACTTGCGGAAATCTTGTGGATTACTGCTAAATGTGATTCAGCAGGGAAAGGATCTTTAGTGGCTCTAATAACAAGCAAATAAATAAAATTCCCACGAGGGATTTTTTTTACATTTTCCAATATTCATCTTATTGCCTAAGATTGTGCTATAATAATGGCTGGCTAATAAATATTATTCAATAAATGATATTATTATATGCTACTCGGATTAGAGATAAAATGAACTTCAAAAGCCACCTAAGAAATATATGGACTTAAATAATATAAAGTTAATATTTAATCTTTATACTTGAGATGTAGCACAGACAATTTAAAATGCCCAGATAATAAGAATACCTTAGTATACATATGCACTAAATTGCAAGCAACTAAAACATGCAGATATTACATTCATTCATTCATTCATTTATTTATTTAAATTGCACTTGTATACCGCCTCCCTCCCTAGGGACTTGGGAGGGAGGCGCTATTTAGGCACTATTGCCAATCCTTAGAAGTACTGTACATATTTGTCATTAAATGTCTTAAATACATTGCACATGTAAAGGGGCATACCTTTCAGAACCATGGTCCACTGAATTCATGTCACCAGGAGAAATTCTGAACTCACTGATTCGGATTCTCTCTTCGTATTGAACTTCAACTGAATAGTAGACATATACCTTACCATTAAATTTGAATTTAGGATGGAAGACAATGCCTAGGAATCCTCTCTCATCCCCTTCCCATGGTGAGGTAAGTACAGCTTCGCTGATGTTCAAAAACGGTTTTTCAAGCCGTGACAGATCAGGAAGGTAGGTCCAAACTAAACCAATTTGTTCTGCAATGAAGAATCTGTGAGTTCCATCACCTGCATGTACCATAGCAACAGGATTCCTAAGCCCATTAGCAATTTCAACTAAGCATAACTGCAGACATCCTTCTGAATTGGCAGTCACTAACCCAAGGTCTTGATTAAGTTGTTCATTAGTTAGGAGGTGAGGAAAACAGTAGTCTGTGTCATCCAAAGACAAATAACGACAAAACTTAACCCTATTATTTTCCAGGGCCAATAACTCTTTATCAGGAGTGAAGTAATGAAACATTGACCTACAATCTTGCCACACTTGCATGCAGTAATCTTGGCAAAGTCCAGGAACAGTTCTCTCTGGAGTAGAAGGGTCTTCAGCATCATATAGATGAGCAGCATATGGAGAACACTCCTAAAAATAAAAGAGGATTTCATATCAGTTGTTTTGGTTCCTTCCTTCAACTTATTCCCAACCTATTTCCTACCCTCCCATTCTGCCCTAACTTCCTGTGGTCGTGAATGGTTGTGTAAGCATTTCACTGCATATTGTACCATGTATGACTGTGCATGTGACCAATAAAATTTGAATTTGCTTCAGTAACAGAGCTGCCTTTGTTTTAAACAAAATAGGTGAGTGGAAAGTGCTTCTCAATACAGACCTAAACCTGCAGTAGGAAAAAGGGAAATATTCATTCAATAGAACTGAAATAAAATGATATAACTCTGGCTATTAAGCTTAAGTACTGTATATGGGCCCATAACACAATCAACCACATTTGCTCCTTTGGAGCCTAAGAAGGGTAGCTATCCATTTACTGCAAGTCTACCATTTAGTAAAATTAAATCCAGTCTATTTATAAGCTGCCAATCAGAAACATGTCATATTACAGTATTTATCTTTAGATAATTGAACCAGCAAAGGGCAGCATAGCCATTACCTCAATGTTGGAAGATTTAATAATGCAAGAGAATTAAAACATTTAAAATTATAGCATTGTACAGACAACACGTATTTTATAATATTTTAAAAAGTTGCAGAATAAATATCAAAAAGACCTATGAAAAAAGACTGTGAAAGACTGAAAAAGAAATCATAAACTGTATTATGATTTCTAATATTTCCAGGTCACTGCAAAATAGTACATGCCTAGAATACTCTGTATCTTAAATTTTCTCTCTGTATGCAAAAATGAATTAACTCCATTTTTTCACTGTACTTTTTTTCATGTTGATATTCAAAATGAAAGTCTTTTAGCCATCTGTCTATCCACATTGAGATAAAGCAGAAGTAGTAACAATATAATTGGGGGTAATTGAGTAGTTGCTTTACCCTATGCAAAACTTCAGAATGCTTCTGTGCAATCTGATAATCCAATACATTTCTACAGCTGATTCTAATACAGAATTACATAAGGCATGGGGGTAATATCTGCATAGAAAATCTTAGAAATATCCTCTGATTGTTCTCTTATTCAATGAACAACTCTTCAAGTAATGTTGAAAAGTGGTTTGGTTACTGCATACTGTATCCCTCATTAAATTTTCCTGTAACCACAAGACAATGTCCATCTATTTATCTGTTTTCTATAGTTTAGTTACTCCTGAGAAGCAATTAAATATTGCATAGACCCTAGGACTCTGTCCCTTCATATTGGAAATATTGATGTTTTCATTACGCATTGATAATCACATTAAAACTCAAGCATATAAGGGTTGCAAACAACCAGACAACCAGTAGATGGCAGCAAAACGATACTTGAAACTAATTTTTTGGCTTAAAACAACCTAGTGGTTGTTCACATTTTTGCAGCCCAGATATTTGCAAAGAGAAAACAATAAATTCTTGACCCATTTAAAAAAAAAAGAACTAGAAGCACTTAAATATGGAAGAGGAGAATTTGGGTTTTTGATTTGCACACAATACTGAGTCCCATTTTTGTATTTTTGTTACAAATTAAAAAACCCTAACAGTTCAAATGCTTCTCAAATATCTTTGCTTATTATAACCAAGTGAAGAATCACATCTGGTTTACTATAACTTCATCTTTTTAGTCACATTGTTGGCTGAAGTAAATATACAGCTGGGCTAGTTGAGGACAAGATGCAAAAAAGAATCCAGCACAACATCTGAGTTCACTTAAAACGGTAAAGAGTTTCATTGACTCAATGACCACTGAGGTCAAAAGACCTCACTGGCACTAGGACCAGGAAACGTTTTTTACTCCCAAAATTTTAGGTTGATTAGTAAAATAAAAGATAAACAACTGTGATTGTACAATATTCCATTTTTCTTACCCCTAAAAATGAGTGAAAGCAGCTGGAATAGAAAAACTTGCATTATTAATGGGTGACTTGTTTTTCTATTATGTATATTTGGCACATCTCATATACGTCTTAAAAAACTGGTATAATTTTCTTAGTGGAAAACTACTGCTTTCAGTTCTCCTTTAGAAATGTTTTCCAAGCAAACTATAACTTCCATTGCTGCTACCAACATTTTAACTATATTGGTCTGTATAGACTAATTCAGCTTACGTGGTCTTTATCAGGTTATTTGGGAGGGGTTGCCTCAGTATTTCAAATTTTAAGGCTTCCTAAATCTCAGCATTTTCTGAGTTGGTGTTATTTTGGCTCCTCCTAATTTAAGACGGAAACTGAGGGAATGATATTGACCTAGTTTATAAAGTGGTGCTTAAAAATTTGTGAATCCTTTTGAATTTTCAGTATTTCTGCATAGGTATGCTCTGAAATATGATCTGCGCTCAGCAAATTTAGAAACATTAAACTGAAGCAAATATTTATTATTTTGTTTAATGTTGGAAAATGACATTGCCGAAAAGACACATGGAGAAGGGAGGCATAGTAAATCACCAGTCATAGTAGTCTTACAATTTAGGAAATAGGAAGCTCACAGCATACTCATTCAGACCTGTCCAATACACCTGGTGCTGGAGGAAAGCTCATGGCTTAAGAACAGACAAAATGATTTTACTAATCTATGACATAGACAAAAAGGCATCTGCATAACCTTGGTCCCAAAACTTTTACAAACTTTTACAAAGAGTACACATATTATAAGGAAGATCTTCAAGGTGTCACTAATATTTGCATCTGGTATGATTAGAGGATCAGTCTTCAATGTGTATAGTGAAAACCAAGTGGCACAAACACATACTGCATCCAGTTTTAATACCATGATGTAAAAAAGATGTTGAGACTCTAGAGAGAGTGCAGAAAAGAGCAACAAAGATTATTAGGGGACTGGAGGCCAAAATACATAAAGAATGGTTGCTGGAACTAGGTATGTTTAGTTTAATGAAAAGAAGGACTGGGGTGACATGATAGCAGTGTTCTGATATCTCATGGGTTGACACAAAGAAGAGGGAGTCAAGTTATTCTCCAAATCACTGAGGGCAGGACAAGAAGGAATGGATGGAAACTAATCAAGGAGAGAAGCAACCTAGAACTAAAAACAATTTAATCAGTAGAACAACTTGCTTCCAGAAGTTGTGAATGGTCCAACACTGGAAGTTTTAAAGAGGAGGTCTCACAACCATTAGTCTGAAATGGTATAGACTAGATGTTTCTTGTCTGAGCATTGGGTTGGACTAGAAGACCTCAAAGACCCCTTCCAACTCTGTTATTCTATTCTCCATTTCACCCACCTAATGACAAACATTTTTGGGCAATGAATTTATCAGTGACTACTAGTCATTCTAAACAGCTATACAGAACCTCCAGATTACTGAAAGTTAAAAGGAGAGGGAAATGCTGTGTTATGCCAGGGTAAATACCATAATGCCCAAAAGTATCATGGTGTTCTTGAATATCCATTTTGATTAACAGATCCCCTTCCCATTTAACTTTTTAAAGGTTTCTTTTAACTAAAATAAATAACTAGGAAGCTGGCAGAAAAAAAGAGGAACTACAAAACAGAAAATAGTGAACTGGTATTGTACAATGTCTTGCCTAAATAGGGAAAAAGGGTATTAGTGTCTGAGGCAGTGGTGAAATTCAATTTTTTTTACTACCGGTTCTGTGGGCATGGCCACAAGGTTAAACATCACCAAGCACAGAATTAAACTTCACCAAAATTACAATGTAATTTTGTAAGGGGAGAAGCAGTTACTAGAGCAGGGCCTTTGTACCTGCTGACCTATATTAAAATGAAAGGCTCCCCTAGTGTTCCTTTAACAGCAGTAGAGTGTCCTGGACAGTGTTTCTCAACCTTGGCCGCTTTAAGATATTTGGACTTCAACTCCCAGAATTCCCCAGCCAGCTTTTCTGGGAGTTGAAGTCCAAACATCTTAAAGTCGTCAAGGTTAAGAAACACTGGCCTAGGACATTATCTGTCTTACCCAAGGTGACCTCCTTGATCCCAGTCCACTATTCTGATTGACAGCAAAGGTCTTCTTCACACTTTCTATATTTCAAGCAGTCTTCAGTATAGTACATGCTTTCAAGATAGCTTGCAGGACTACTCTCACTCCTTTTGCTACTGAGGAAACCTGGGAACCGAAGTCCAAACAAATCCCAAGGGCAACAGGCCAAAGTTTCAACTATGCCTGACAATGAACTTGGAAGAGATCTTCAGCAGCATAGACAGGCCAAATTATGGGTTCTACCGACAAAGCGAGATGGACACAGACAGCCTTGCTACTTCAGTGGAGCAGGGTCAATGCCAGCTCCATCCGAAGTGGAAAAAAAGAGAAGGGATGGATGCAGCTGTGGGAGGAGGAGGTCTGGCCCGCGCCCGCCCTCCGCTCACCTGGCACAGGAGGCTCTGCAGGTGGCTGGCGCAAGCGGCGTAGGTGGCCTGGCCAAAATGCTCGCTGATGCGATAGTAACGTTCCAGGATGGCAGCGTCACGCCCCGCGTCGCAGCAGCCGAAGTTTGAGTACTGCACGCAGAACGTGAGCGGGCGAGGAGGCTTGAAAGGCGGTTTGAAATCCAGGCATTGCGGGTGGCTCGACGCCAGCTCCGTAAACAGGGCCAGCAACCAGGCTACCAGAGCCCAGGATGGGCGGCCAGGACCCCGCGTCATGCTTCCTCAGGCAGGCCAGCGGCGCAGCTGCGGAGAACAAGGGAGCGGGAGTTCCCTGGCGCCGTCCTGAGCATGGTTCTCTCCGGCTCAAGGCTTCGGCCCGCCGCCTTCAGAAGGCGCCCCCGCTCCCGTCGGGCCTTTTATATCCCGCAGCCTGTTTAGGGATTGCTTGGTGGGCGCTGGAATGGAAGCGCCTTTTCGGAAACTGGAGAGAGAGAGCGAGAGAGCGAGAGAGAGCGCGCGAGACGGTCTCAATCAGGTCAAAAGAGCGCCCAGCAGATTGTCCACCGGGAATTTTCCTCACGGCCTTTCCAGAGAAGTGGATTTCTCCCAGCGGACAAGCTTAGATTTCCCCCTTTCCCGCCCCGCCCTCAGCTTTCCCAAAGACACACCAGCTCCAAAAGAGGGGAAGGAAAGTGGAGGCGCCGCCTTCCTCCAGCGCGGGGCGTGTAAACAACCACTGGAACAGCAACCAACAAGCTCGCTGAGCGCTAGGAAGAGAGGCACGTGCGGAGGCTGCAACTCTTCCTGCCGGGAGAAACGCGTGAATCGAGCCAGATGTTGCGAGCGTTTGAAAGGGGGTGGAAAGGGAATCGGCGTTCACGCTGGTAAAAAGATGCCAAAGTCATTCATTTAAAAAAAAAAATAGAGAGTAACCGAGTTGCAAGGAACTTGGAGGTCTCCTACTTCGACTTCATCCTCTGGCAGGAGACCCTATAATTCAGACAAATAGCTGTCCAATTTCTTCTTAAAAACATCCAGTGGTGGAGCATGCACAATTTCTGGGGGGAAGCAGTTCCAACTTTGAGGAAACTTCTTATTTCTAAGATAGTTCTCTCCTTGATTAGTTTCCACCCATTGCTTCTTGTCCTGCCTTCAGATTTTTTTAAGTGTAGGTTGACCCCCTCTCCCTTGTGGCAGCCCCTCAAATATTGGAACACTGTTATCATGTCATCCCAGTCCTTCTTTTCATTAGATTAGACTCAATTCCTACCTTTAGTCCTATGTTTTAGCTTCTAATTGTTTGATTCTCTTTGTTGCTCTTCTATGCACTCTTTCTAGAGCCGTGATGGCAAACCTGTGGCACGCAGAGCCATCTGGCTAGGCACACAAGCTATAGGCTAACTTACCTCCACAGAGCATGCACATGCGATTGCGCATGCATGCATGCACAATTGCAGACACCCAGCTGGTCTTCGGGCCTCCATTGTGCATGCGCCCGATTGTAGCAGGAAATCCAGCTGGTCTTCGGAGCTCTCCTGTGCATGCACACGCAGTTGCTCATGTGTGCGTGAGTGTCTGCGTGCAGCATGCATTGCATTGCATGTGCAAAAGCTGCATGCATGCGCAGATGGTGCAATTGCACATGCAGAGAACGTGGAGGAGTCGCACACAAGTGCGGATGGTACATGCAAAGTGCATACTTTTCGGCACTCAATAAGTAAAAGGTTCGCCACCACTGTTTTAGAGTCTCAACATCTTTTTTATTTGATGAGATCAAAACCGGATGCAATATTCCAAGTTTGGTCTTAACCAGGGCATTGTAAAGTGATAGTAACACATCACATGATCTTGATTCTATCCCTCTGTTAATGCAGCCTAGAACTGAATTATCTTTTTTGGTTGGTTTGCAGCAGCAAACTGCTGGCTCATACTTAAGTGATAGTCTATAAGGGCTTTTAGATCCTTCTCACAATTACTACTATTGAGCCAGATGCCACCTTTTATATACCTATGCATTTGATTTTTCTTGCCTAAACATAAAACCTTACTTTCCTGAATTTCATTTTGTTAGATAGGGCCCAGTGTTCAAGTCTGTTGATAGCCTTCTGGATTTTGGATTATGGAGTGTTGGCTATTCCTGCCATCTTGGTGTCATCTGCAGATTTGATAAGCTCCCTTATTGTTCCTTCATTTAAATCATTTATGAAGATACTGAAATATACTGGGCCTAAGATAGAACCTTGGGGTATCCCACTGCATACTTTCCTCCCTGTAGATGATGTTCCGTTAAGGATGATATGCAGAGTGCAGTTTCTCAGCAAATTACTGCTGTCTATCTTTGTGTGCATATTTGGGATTACAGAATGCTGCTATATAGGTTTAAGAAATGCTGAATTGGGAAATTCATTTTAAAATACTATTTAAATAATTCCAAAAAACTATTAAGTGCCTCAAGTAAGCTAGCTGTATTGAAATATTACAATGTGCTTGTAGAGACTGCTGCCATCACATGGTGATAGGGTTATTTTACTTAAAATGCTTTTGTCTAATGGAAAAGTTTTTTATCTGAAAGCACTCCTAGAGCTCTTTAATTACTGGACAGATTATATACCATATATGTTAGTTTGGGTAGATTAATATGTAGAATGTAGATAGATTAATAATTAGAATTTTCTGCAAATTATTTCCATTTTGGTTGTGATTTAAATTTAAATGCTTTGATGGATCTTCCAGACTGACATTACCTATTTAATCAAAAGCCTTTTACTGTAAACTGGGGAATTTTAACTGGATCTCTGCATTTACAGAGATATAGAATATTTTATTTGTGTTCCAATATGCCACGATTATGCGCATATGGAAGAGACCATCTACAGTACCTGAAAACATATTTTAAAACAACACTCTTTTAATTCTGCAAAATTACTTGTTACATTTTTAAACTTAAAATGTTTTAAATTATTTATTTTATTTATAGCCTACATTATTTATATCCACCAATTTGGAGGGAAGTATTATTAGTATGATAAACATGATAAATAGTGTTATAGCAATAGGATTTAGACTTACATATGACTCCACAGTGCTTTACAGTCCTGTCTAAGCAATTTACAGAGTTAGCATATTGCCCCCCAAAATCTGGGTCCTCATTTTACCGACTTCGGAAGGATGGAAGGTTGAGTCAACCTTGAGTTGGTAAGAATTGAACAGAGATAGCCTGCAATATTGCATTCTGTCCTGTTCTCTACCATCCCCCAGAGTCCACTTAAGCTCATGCTGACTGCTTCAGTGACTCCATCCAGCCACCTCATTGTCTGCCATCCCTTTCTTATTTTGCCCTCAATCATTCCCAATATTAGGCTCTTGTCCAGTGAGTTCTTCTCATTAGGTGGCAAAAGTATTTGAGTTTCATCTGGCCTTCTAAAGAGCAGTTGGGGTTGATCTGGGACTGACTGGTTTGATTGCTTTGCAGTCCAAGGGACTCACAGGAGTCTTCTCCAACACCATAGTTCAAAGGCCTCAATTGTTTGGTACTCAGCCTTCTTATGGTCCAACTTTCAGCTTTTGCACTCTCCTCCTTTACCTGCATCAAAAGGCTTTTTAGTTCCTTTTCACTTTCTGCCATTAGAGTAGTATCGTCTACATATCTGAGGTTGTTTATATATATCCCGGAAATCTTAATTCCATCTTGTGATTCATCTAGCCCCACCTTTCTCATGCTGTGCTCTGCAGGGCAACAGTATATAGCCTTGCTAAACTCCTTTCTCAATTTTGAACCAATCAAAATTCCATGTCCATTTCTCACTGTTGCTTCTTGGCCCGCGTATAGGTTTCTCAAGAGACAAATGAGATCGTCTGGTACTCCCATCTCTTTAAGAACTTGCCACAATTTGTTGTGATCCACACAATCAAAGGCTTTAGCATAATCAATGAAGCAGAAGCAGATGTTTTTCTGGAACTCCCTAGCTTTCTCCATGATCCAGCGTATGTTGGCAATTTGATTTCTAGTTCTTCTGCCTCTTTGAAATCCTGACTGTACTTCTGGTAGTTCTGGTCCACATACTGTTGAAGTCTAGCTTGTAGGAATGTGAAATCTCATAGCAGTATCAGATTCTGGCTGTAAAGTTTACAGCATAATTTATGTTGCTTTCTTTAATTTCTATATAACAGTTCTGGGACTATATAACCCATAACCTTGCTTAGTTGGGTGCTCTCTACATTCATGACCATTGAACTGTGCATGTTATTAAAAGATATTTTATTGTGTCAAACTCCAAATACTTAATTTCTTGTTTAAAGTCAGTATTTTTCTCTCAACAATGTAGCAATAGCACTTAGACTTATATACCGCTTCACAGTGCTTTACAGCCCTCTGTAAGCGGATTACAGAGTCAGTATATTGCCCCCAACAATTTGGGTCCCCATTTTACTGACTCGGAAGGATGGAAGTCAACCTTGAGCCTGTGAGATTCGAAATGCCAAATTGCAGTCAGTCAGTAGAAGTAGCCTGCAATACTGCATTCTAACCACTGCACCACCACGGCTCTTGCTTTGTGAACTGCATTGGTTGCCATTCATCTTCCGAATGCAATTTGAGATGCTGGTTCCTGTGAAACCCTGTATAGCATAGGGGCTGGATATCTGAGGGACTGCTTGTCTCCAATTATTTCTGCCTGTCTGGTATGTTTCAAAAGAGAAGGTGTGCTCCAGGACCCTTCTATTAAATAATGGCATTTTGTGGGCCCAGAGGAAGCATGTCTTCTCTGTTTGCTCCCTACCCTCTGCATCCCTCCAAAAATAAGGATAGCACTTATTCTCCTAGGGTTTGGGAAAGTATTTAAGACCTGGCCGGGGATTAATGTATTATTGTATTTTCGGGACTCCCATTTTGTTTGATTTGCAATGTTTTTTTAATTGCTTTAGTCTGGGCTATGTGGTTTTATGGTTTACCTGTTTTTCATTGTACAAAGTGCAAAATGACAATAAAGTAAACTAAACCAAACTA
Source organism: Myanophis thanlyinensis (assembly GCA_017656035.1). Classification (NCBI taxonomy): domain Eukaryota; kingdom Metazoa; phylum Chordata; class Lepidosauria; order Squamata; family Homalopsidae; genus Myanophis; species Myanophis thanlyinensis. The sequence goes on from JAEANM010004414.1 coordinate 16,926, forward strand.
TAAAGGTTTTGGTTTTGTAGCCCACCCAAAGTTCATTGGAGAACAGTGGCCACAATAAATTTGAAATAATGAAATAAAATATTAGGATACTTGAAGTGAGTGGGGCCAAACAGGAAGTGTTTTTCCTTCCTCTAAAATAGCTTCCTCCCTGAAATGCAGTCTGAAGTCAGATGAAAACATGGCTCTTTTGTAAAGCTTTTCAGGATTACTTATTTACTGTTTTTATTATGAGTCTAGGTCATGGGTGTCAAACTCGATCATGTCACGTGACATATTGTGACATATCGCGACATTTCTTGCCTTCATAGAACCAGGGTGGGCATGGCCTGCGTGTGACACATCTGGCCTGTGGGCCATCAATTTGGCACCCTAGTCTAGGTGATAAAAAATTTCTTAATTTGAAATAGATTTTTTTTAAATCAAAAAAATTATTTGTATTAAAATATTTCTCGTTTTGTTAGTAATAAGTGCAGTATGGCATTTTAGCCATATTAAAAGCGTGATTTAAAAAGGAGAAAATTGATGGCTTGGAAAAGGTAATATTAAAGTTTCACTTTAAAATGCACATAATATGGCATTTTCTCTTTGTGTTGATGCTGGAGGTCCCATAATTCTTAGCCTCATTATTAAAGATATTGTGAGATCCAAATTTATAGGAAGGCACTTAGATTGGCAACAGGAGAATTACGTTACACTATGCTCAATCTGTTATGGCATACTCTATAGTTAAAATATAGCTAGTTAAATTGATCTGTTTTTTTTTACCTTTTTTAAAAATCAGACTTTTGTAATCAAAATGAATGAATCAAGATAAAACAGGACAAAAAGCAATTTAATGAGGACAACCTATATGTACTTCATAAAAAAGAGTCTATGTACTAGGTCAGAATTGTATACAAAATTAAATTCCTTTGTAAAAAATCTTAAAGAATAACTATTGCATTGTAGTTCTTCCTAGGTAATGCATAAAGGTGACAAAAATGTGATTTTCCTTTGCATGCAAACAAGTCTTTTGCCAATTACATCAAGGAAAACAAATCAAAACGACATTAAATCAACACATTAATCAGATTGCATTTTTCTCTAACATACAGCTACCTAAATAAAAAGCCAAATGCAATTCTTCAGTGTTTGGAATGCTTGTATGTAGTGTAGGTTAGTTGTGCTGAGCAGCTACAAGCATTCTCATTATAAATATTTCATTAGACTTGATCGGGACATCCTCCCCCCCACCTGATGTTTTATTCAAAACTATTTTCAAAGCAGTGTGTGTAATATGGTGCCAAGAATTTTGCTTTCCTGGAGTTTTTACTTGATTTAAAATTTCAAATCAGTGACAGCTGAAATAAACAACCAGCTGCTGATACAGACTAATTCATATGTTCATCACTAAGTTATAAGCAAGAGTTTCTCCACCTCTCAAGTTCCTTAAGGATAATGTTGATTGAAGATCATGACTTTAATTTTCATTGATAGTTCTCTGTTGACAATAAATAAATATAAAGCTACATAGTTTTGTAATTTTAATTTTAATTTGTTATTTTTTTATCTCTGCCTTAGAACATGATTATTAGGAAAATATAGAATTTTGATACAATAGAGAACAGTTATTTTATGTGTAATTAAAGCAGAGGACTTGTCTTTCTTGATTATGTATGAGCTACAGGGAGAATGGGGACAAAATTATATCTGATAGTTTGCTGTCCAGGGAGGGATGAATGTTCAACATCCTTCATGACAAGCTGCTTTAACAAGGGAGAAAAAATTCACAATGCACTTTTTTACTAGATCTTACTGGACAGGTAAAATCAACTTAGAGAAGACAATTGCATAAATACCCAAGTTCTGAGATAAAAGGAACCCACTATGGGAGTACTTCACTGGAGGTGGCTAATGGACTAATTAGCTGACCCCACCCTCAGTGTATTTTTTGCTCCTTTTCTGCCCATCTTTTAAATTTCATATTATTGTACTGTTTTGTTCCTTTGTTACATTTACATTTTTAATTGTTTTTTTCCATTTTGTTGTTGAAAGCTGCCCAGAGAGGCTCCATGGCCAGATAGGCGGCAAATAAATTTAACAAATAGATAAATAAATAATAAAGCATGATGACCAGTACCTTGAATTGCACTCAGAAGCAGTTCAAGTCACTGCAGCTCCCAAAATAGTAATGTTATATGGATAAATTGTGATAGGGCCATTACTACTTCAGCCACTGCGTTCTGGAGCAGCTGTAGATTCCTGATGGTCTTCAAGAGGAGCCCTAGATCAGTGATGGTGAACCTTTTACTTACTGAGTGCTGAAAAGTATGCACTTTGCCTGTGCCATCTGCACTTACATGCAGCTCCTCCATGTGTGCTGCATGTGCAACAGCACCATCTGTGCATGCTTGCAGCTCTTGCATGTGCAATGCACCTGGCACTGCATGCAGGCACTGACACACACATAAGCAATTGCGTGTGCATGCGCAGGAGAGCTCCAAAGACAGCTGGATTTCCTGTTGCAATTGTGCGCATGCACAGCAGAGGCCAGAAGACCAGCTGGGTCTCTGCAATCGCACATGTGTGCATGCAAAATTGCATGTGCATACTCAGCTTGTGTGCCCAGCAAAATGGCTCTGCGTGCCACCTGTGGCATCCGTGCCATAGGTTCGCCATCATGGCCCTATATAAAGGAATTTTCAACAAAGTTTCCTAATCCAGAAATGTTTGCAACTGATACACAAGAGAGATCCAGGCAAAGGCCTTCTTGTCCACAAGTTATATTCACTTTTCCAACAGGAGCTGTGAGTCTAAGAGGATCCCCAAACTATTAACTTATTCTGTATTAGAGAGAACTATCCTATTCAATATTCAATATTAAATTCTGCTGGAATGTGCATAGTCACTGTAACTGGCTGAGATTGAATCTAAGCCTTTTTCTCCCCATTTAGGCTCTTACAGCCTCTAGGCATTAGAATAGATTACAATTACATCTTCTTTTCGGCCTAAAATTGAGTTATATAAGTATAATAAACATGGCATCAAAGTACCTCTCAGAGCATTTATTTATTTTTAGTATATGGCATACAAGGCTAGGGAAGCTACAATGTTATGAAGAGTAATTTTATATTGATATTAAACAGGTAATGGGAGAAAATTGAGTTTGGTTGCATGTTGTATTGAAAAGCCCATGAAGAGAACTCTACCCTTCATCTAGAGTCACTTAGTCCTGGTCACAGGAAAAAGAACCATTGTAACACTGTGCCCTTCACTTCTCAGCTCTTGCAGTCAATGTAGAAGAATACTACGGTCAATGGTATTAAATGCAAGTCAAAGATCCCATAAGGTTACACTTCCCCATCCCAGTTCTGCCATATATCATCCACAGAAGTCATCAGGGTAATCTCAAAGCAATGTCTATCTTTTAAAGCACACAAAAAAGTTCCAGTAATTTGTTTCATTCAGGATTCATCACAATTGCAGATTCATTATCATCTCTACAATTGTATTTAGAAAGGGGAGGTTAAAGACAGGTTGAGGGTTGTCCAAGCAGTGTGTTGTTGATGATGAGACATATTGCTCTTCAAGGTTGGTGGCTTTATCTCTCACCCAAGGATACATTAATAATTGTCCTTATATCCCGTAATCGTCCTTAGCAGCTTTCATCAGCACTTCAAGGTAGAGCAGACTAAGAAACCAGTTATGAAGGCCTTTTATTATAAGGTTATGGTAACAGAATCTTCCAAGTCTGAATGTGCTTCCCCTCTTCTTGCCTTTATGAGAACTATGGAGATACTCGACTCTGATGTTTTTCAGGTTCCAGTTGTGGCCTGGACTGTGATCCCTTTTAGCTGATTGTTGTCTTGGTAGTGATTTTTCTTCAAGTTTATTCCTTCTGCCTATTAGAATAGAATAGAATAGAATAGAATATAATAGAATA
>JAEANM010004415.1:0-20847 GCA_017656035.1 Myanophis thanlyinensis
TGAGAATTCTCGCATGAAAATGAAGGAATAAAAGACTAGTCAAAAGAATAAATAATAGATATGTATACATATTAAGAGAAATAAAATGAACTGGAATATAAAAAAAATATTCAGCAAACCGTACCTTAACTGTCTGAAAAGAACCCTATTTTTCATTTTTATATACGAAACGTGCTTGGTCATCCATTTATTTATTAATCATATTTTATAAATGAAACCTAAAGTAAAGTGTGCTACAAATTAAATATTACATATTAATTTTCCCCAAATCCATATGGGGAAGAAAGGACCCTCCCCTTTCCTTCTGCATTGCATCAAAATTTCCCCAAAATTTACACTTCTATGCAAACTAGTGAGGCAAGGAAACATCTGTTTCAACAGATCTCAAATTTCAAACAGATTTCAAGCATCTCCTGAGAATATCCCACCGCTGGCTATGCAGATGGTTTTCAACACACACTGAATGAATGCTGAATTATATGGGAAAAGGATCTCAAGGAAAACTAATAACAACCATGTCCCGAAAACTTGGAAAAGGTGGGTTTTTAACCTCAACGAAGTGAAAATCTTGATGAGTTACGTTGAACGATATTATTTTATTAGAAAACAAAACATGACATTTTTTTTCAAAATCAAGTTCAGAACAAGGAGAAAGAATCATCATCAATGCATTCCCCGCATTAAACAGTTAAAATAAAATGAATAAAGTATGACATACTTTTTAGCTGAAGATATCTGGACATTTTTTAAATCACCTAAAAATCACCTGGAGACCAACCATTTAGCCCGAAAAAGCACAAATGAAATTTATTGACTGAACAAACTACGGACTTGATCATTTCATTCAATGAAAACAATTGCAACTGATGACTCTATATGTGACATTTCTAATGATCAATGACCAAGATCCTATTCAAAACTTATGTGAACTGTGAGCAATCTGTAGATCTCCAGTTTTTACACCTCTGCACTGAAGAGACAGGATTCTAAGAGCAATTGGTTTTTCCAGGTACTAGAATCTAAAATACCTCTCATTTCTAGTTGACCTAGCAGATACAGAATGTATCTTTTCTTTGATCTCTGTTTCTTAAAAGTTCCTGTAATCTTGCCAGTCTCACAGATAGGAAAGAATCACGATATAAAAAAAGATGTTGAGATTCTAGAACAGGGGTGGGCAAACTTTTTGACTCGCAGGCCACATTGACGGGCTCCCCCTCCCGCAGCCCCCCCCTCCCCCACGTGTCTTTGCAGGCGTGGGATGCCGAACGCAACAGCCATGAAGAAGAAGGTAAGAGGGTGGCAGGCGGGCGGGCGCGGCTCTGCAGCAGCAATGCTGGCTCTTCTCCCGCTGCCCAGGTGGCGGGAGAAGAGCTGGCATTGCCGCTGCGGAGCCGCCTCTGCCTGCCCGCCCACCATCCTCTTACCTTCTTCTTCATGGCTGCTGCGTTCGGCATCCCACACCTGCAAAGACACGTGGGCATCAGCGGCCTGTCCCACTTCGCCGGCAGTGCTAGGGATACGCTGCCGAGGGAGGTGTCAGTGAGGGCGAACTCCCCAGTCTGCGCCAGAACTAGTTCGGCGGGCTGGATTAAAAAGCCCAATGGGCCGGGTGTGTCCCGCGGGCCGTAGTTTTCTCATGTCTGTTCTAGAAAGAGTGCAGAGAAGAGCAAGAAAGATGGTTAGGGATCTGAAGGCTTAAAGCATATGAAGAATGGTTGCAGGAATTTGGTATGTTTAGTTTAATGAAAAGAAGGTGACATGATATCAGCCTTCCAATATTTGAGGGGCTACCACAAAGAAGAAGGGGTCAACTTGAAGGCAGGCTAAGAAGTAATGGGTGGAAGACATCAAAGACAGATCCAACTTAGAACTAAGAAGAAATAGCAATAGCATTTAGATTTATATACCACTTTCCAGCCCTCTCTAAGCGGTTTACAGAATCAGCATCGTGACCCCCAACAATCTGGGTTCTCATTTTACCACCTCGGAAGGATGGAAGGCTGAGTCAACCTTGAGCCTGGCGGGATTTGAACCACCAGATAGCAGAAGTACTGCAGGACTGCAATCTAACCACTGCACCACCATGGCTCCTAAATTTCCTGACAATGATAACAATTAATCAGTGGAACAGCTTGACTCCAGAACTGTAGGTGGCCCATCATTGGAGGTTCTTAAGAAGGGACTGGACACTCATTTGTCTGAAACGGTATAGGGTCTCCTATACAGTTAAACTAGAAGAACTCCAGGATCACTTCCAACTCTGTTAATCTGTTACTCCATTGTATGATAGGTGACTGTTTTGCTACCTAAATAGTTCCACAATACTATAGTTGACTGTTACTGAAGACCTGTATGGTTTTGAACTTCGATTAGCTCTCATATCGTAGTTTGAACTTGTGAATGAAGTTATTGATCTCCCACTCTTGCTTACTGAAAAGGCCACTTCTGTTGGGTGACTTGCAGTACTTGTTACTCAGGCCTTATTTTTGCCCATGAAAACAATTTGGGTACAATTACAATTCAGTTGACTCAATACAACAGTCTAACCTTGTCTACCCTAGAGTGGAATCTCCCTAGGCGATACATCGCAAAGGGGCAATTCAAGCATCCTACTAAATTCAAAGAGAATTCTTAAAACAAAAAGGAACTTTTAACTCAACTGACATTTCTACTATTAAATCTGAGAGAAAGAGAGATTGTGTAAGTGCTCTTAATGGACTGCATTCTTTTCCTGCCTTACAGCGGAGACTGTGCTGATTGTGGTTGTTTATCTGCTATACTCAGTAGCAGCAATGGAAATGGATCATTCGGGCAAGAGTAAAAAGAATGGACTTTAGGTCTTGCACGACCGTGCTTTGAATAATTGGGAATCGTCTTAAAAGCACACTCCTCCTAAAATTACACATTGCATAGAGATAGGTATGTTATCTTAAACCACCATTAACCAGGCTAATCTCAAGCTACCTTGGGACTCTCACACAAAATTTTAGTAAACTTGTAGGCTATCATTCATTTTGCAGAAAGAAGGGTTGGTTGGAGCATACTGCACAAAATTGTGCAATGGCATTAAAGAGCAGAATATATATATATATATTACTGGTTGTCAGATGCAAAGAATCAGCACCACATGCTAAGTTCCATCAAGCTGATTTATTGCTCATGTCTATGCATAAGAATCTAGTGCACTAATGCTCAGCACTAAACTGGTGCTGGATAAGAGTCAATGGAATTCAAGGGAGACTGGACTTGGGTTGCTTGTGGGAACACACTGATTCTAGGCTTATTCCTTTCTTGACACCATCATCAGGCTCCCCCTGTCTTTCTCCTATCTTGGTTTAAACTTCTCCTAACTTTTTGTACCAAAACAAGATGAATCATATATGCATGCAATAAATGGCAATTTAAAAAAAATATATAATGAACAACTTTTTTGGGAATATAACATTAATAGGTGGGCATGTCTTAATTGGTTCCTCTGTACCAGATACACAGAAACAACCCCGTTTCCAAAGCTACTGCTGTTACTATTATTTATTTTTGTATTTCTTCCTATTTGTTAACCTTGAGAAGGCAAAGTGGCCTCTGACCACTGATGGTGGCAGTGTGGGGAAATTCCTACCAATTGATGGTGTAAGCAAAAAGTGCAAGCTTCAGTATCTTTTGGGTTTAATCCAGTGGGTCTCTTTCAATTTTACAGCCTAAATATGTTAACTGCAATCATTAAATACGTTAACTAATCATGTTAACGGCTACTAGAATCTCATGTAGCCTAGCCATTAGTTCCCTGATCAAAAATGGACCCACAGTCTCCAAAACTACTACTGGCTAGACTTATTGACTTTCTTATTTTGTTGATCTATCTGTAGAAAAGTCTGAGAAAAGCAAACAATAAAAACAATGAAATAAAAGTACAACATTAAAAAAAATGAAATTGTGAGCTTGCTGTGAAGAATCATGTCCCCCCCCCTTTTTACAGAAAATTCCACAACTATTTTCTCTGCCAATCTGGACAATCTCCCTGGGGCAATCTGGAGGGGGTCGAAGAGTCCCATCTGACCAACAAATGACATGCCAAGGTCTGGACTAGTCTGGCCAAAACAACATTTTGATCTGATTCCATTTCTAATGTAGTGAATTAAAGCTAGATGATTACTCCCTATGTATATAATAATACTTCCCTTTTGGTCAAATTAAATATGACAGCTGGGGAACAGGTTTTGGGTGCGGTTCTGGGATGGGTGAGTTACATTAGTCAACAAGACTTAGAATCCCAACAAAGGAAGGTTAGGAATCTAATACTTGCCTAATGCAGGAATTCAAATTAAACTATCCCTGACAAATGATTGTCCTATCTTTGCTTGAATGTGTTTCAATAGCACCCCTTACTCTTTGGAACACCTTATTTCTAAGATGAAGATGCCCTCCCTCTCTAGGCATTTAAGATGCAATTTAAAACCATGTTATTCTAATGGGCATTTGACCCTCTTGTTAGTTCTAGTGCTGTCAGGTGCAAAAGACCAGGTCCAAATGCTACATAGCCTAAGTACAGGATTCTTTCCAACTAATGGTTAGCACCCGCTTGGAGTTACATAAGTGTCCACTGAATTCAAAGGCGGTTGGACTTAGTTTGCTTGTGGCTACGTAAGGATTCTAGGCTGATCCCTCTTTTAACTCCACCCCCAGATTCTGCCACTCTTTCTGCGGGTGTTTTTTGTACGTTTAGTTTTAGTTTTAATTTGTTTGAACTTCATAATTTAGTTTTAAATTGCTCAATTGCGCATATGCATTGAGTGGCTTGCCATCTACGTAGATTCCTAGTTGATTAGGGAAGCTTATAAACAAGGTTAGAATGAATGAATGAATGAATGAATGAATGAATGAATCTTCCAATTGAATTTAGTGTTGGGAAGCTTTTTTTGGTATCATTCAATCAGAATCCACCATCTTATACCTTAAGATGCCCGCTTTCCATTTTTTATGTCAGATGTAATCATTATTCAACTACAGTCGAAGCTCAGTCTAATGGGCCATTTGGAGAGAAGATGTGATGTTGAATTTGAATGTCTGTTAAGTGTAATGGCTGTAATTATAGATAATGTGGGTTAGTTTGCAACTCTTTGCCCTATTTGGTAGGCTGCCTACTCATGTGACTCTCACAATAACACAAATGATGTCAATTATGCATTACATCAGTGATGTTAAATGATGCAAGTTAAGTAAATTGCGTCAGACTTGGATTATTTCAGATACATTGGATTTTGTCCATTGTTGGCGGCAAAGCCTGAACTCAACATTTAACATTGCATCCAAATCCATTAAGCCGGGCTCTATAAAATCTAAGATTTACTTCAATTGGAAATGAAAACACCAGTGCTTCCTCTGAGAATGTAGCACATAACAACTCCTTTTCTTTCAATGCTAGGTTTGCATTTCTGGAACCTTGTCTCAGCTGATGTATATGTGAGCTCTTCCATTTCTTCCTTTTTTGGGGGAATAGGCTTGAAAAAACTCTAAACTTCAAATACTATGGGACTGGAACAAAATTGATGGAATTACCTAAAGCCTAATCTAATAAATTTAGATAAGGAGACATCACTCTGAAAATTAGCAAGCTTTACACAGGCTGCTGCTAAACAGAGAATAATTTATCAAAAGTTTTAGTGCTTCTAATATTTTATTGGCTATTGAAAAAGTTTAATAACACTGAATGCTCTTACTGATTTTTTTTAATATTTTAATGTATTTTATTAATCTGTAGATACAGTTGTGCAGGTTTTATCTTATTTGTTATGACTGGTGGTCAAAACAATAAATAAATGGATTGAGTTGCTAAAACCAACCAACCATATAATGAAGAAAGGTACAGACCATAGTTACGAGTATTGTGTTGAGAAAATACATCCTCTTGCAAATAGCAAAATTATGCATGATACTTATTTATGATGCCATAAATTGAGGTCAGCATATGTTACTGAGTAAGAAATATTTGCTCTTTTTGGTGGGCATAGCTGAATGCTACTGATATAAGCCAGATAAGGGACCGCAGATTTCATTCACTGCTTCCAAATCATTTCAACAGTTGTATCCAAAATAGAATTGTAAAATCTAAAAGCATCCAAATATATTTCTTCACCAAGGAAACTGAGCTAATGGGGGTAGAGGAAAGTTGGATGACAGCCCTGCTAAAGTCCATAACTCGTGTAAATAGCTTAAAGAATGGAATGTCCTGATGTGGGGATCAATCCACAAGCCAACCAATCCTTTTAAAGGATCCTCCAATCCCCCGTGATCTGCCCTCATTCCCAGTCACATGGAACCCCAGCTTCCTATCCATGATGTCTCTGCTTGTCTTCTCCAACATACTATGTAGAAGTGCTAAAGTTCTGACAGAATGCTATGTCTCTTCGCCCAGCGCTTTCACGCTGAAGTCCTTGCTTGGGGAGTAGATTGTTGGTTCTCTACGGCTCATGGCACTTGACCCCAGGTTTCTAAATGGATTAGAATTTCTCCCAGCAGAAGAAATGCTGGGTTGGTCACTTCCATTTAGGGGTGAGGGGACAATCAGTTCTTTTGTTTTAGTAGTTATTTGCCTCTTTTTTTTCTTTGGAAGTGATATCTCTGAAAATATATCTCATTTCTCTTTGAAAACACTGAACCCAGAGTGATGTAGTGGCTATCGTATTGGATTGAGATGGAGAAGACCTAAACTCTAGTTGTCATTCGTGTTTTAGCCCAAAACCCGGTCAAAATCCGTTAAGAAATACTCAGACGCGAGGTCAGTTTGGATGACCGCGAAGGGTCCCATTTATTCCTAGCCGCGAGCAAAGCTCACGATGAGCTTTTGCTCAGGTCGTAAGTGGAGGAGGAAAGGAAACCGCGGCTTTTTATATTTGCCGCGGTGTCATTTTTCCGCGCTTCCCATTGGCCAGTGAGCCAGCCAATGGGAAACGCTCCAGGAGTTCGCTTAGGCGGACCGGAGTGGAAACCCCGGCCGCGCCTGCATGGTACATTACAATTCAGGTGATGATGGACCAGGTGAAGATGGGCCAACCCTTATCACTCAAACTTAACCCTCTCCACAAGTTTGTTGAGAAGATAAATTGAAGGACAACGTATTTATTTCACGATCCCAGAGGACAGCGAAGATATAAATATAATATATCATCTATCTATCTATCTATCTATGAAAAAAGAACACTGGAATCTAAAATGAACACATACAGTCCATATTATGCCTTCAGATTCTTTTTTCTTTGGAGTAAGAAAATTTCCTAATAAACTGAGTGTTTTTTGCTACCTATCCATATACAATATACGCACATGAATGAGACAGGTGTGATATCAGAGTCTTAATCAAATTATCTCTCTGCTAATTAATTTGATTGGATTCAGATTTAGTTTAACTTTAAAAGTCGTTTGAATGGGCGGTAGACACGTTTTGCAAAACAAGGACACATATTTGGGTTGCTCCTTCCTTCTGATGGAGTTTATGTTATTTCTCAAAGTTTGGGTGTAGCCCTCGGGCTCAACGGTTATGCTATACGATTCCTTAAGTGCATGTCACCACTGAAGCAACTAAGAAGTTGACTCTTCCTCTTTGCCCGGAGGAAACGAGGTGGGATGATCCTCCCAATGGATCTCTTTCAATCAGCCTTTGGAGGAGGAAGATCTTGCAAGGAATTTCCTCAGAAGTGGTTCTGAAAGCTTCCTACTTTCCTTGTTCTGGCTGAGCAGCAGCTTTGACCTTTAATTTCTGTTGGAGGACAATGAAAATGCCTTCTCTTGCTTCCATGTAGCAAACAAAATATCGTTGTTTTTTTTTAAATACAATATCTTCTTTCCACCCAGAGCTATAAAATGTAAGACAGCTATGATCTTACAGTCAGAACTTTCTGAAACAATTGGTGTTACGTACTATGGAAAACGCCTTGCTAGATGTCAATGATGCATCGGTAGGACACCATGCTTGATGCATCATTTAGAAGTTTCACTAAATAGAACGTGTGATGACTCCTATATGTTAGTAGGTCACACTCTGGCCAGAAGTGGTGAGAAGAATAAGAATGCCTGGTCTGTGTGCTTTCTGAATCATGCATTTTTGCCATGACCACAAAATCCTTTTCAAGAGTGTCATTCAATTCAGAGAGGCAGGAGTACATATTTATGCTGATGTGCCCGAGAAAAACAATACTGTAAACCAAAAAAAAAAAAAATCAAAAATCAATGCTGGTTCCTTTTTCATCATTCACATACTGACTTTGGAGAGATCCTTGAAGAAATGTTCAACATTCATCTATTGGATGTGTTGCTTCAGTTTCCTTGGCGACTTCTAAAAAAAACCACCACAATTTCCCTAAATCCTCTCATATAAAAGAGGGCCCTTTTTTGGAAGATATCCTTACATGCACACCAGTATTTAGTCCTCACAATTAGGACAATATATTGAAAACTCTTTTTTAACGAAGGGCCTTCTATATGATTCATTGAGTCTATTGATTTCAACAAAGCAATCTAATATCATCCTATAGTAATGCTTAAGGTTGCTAGAAGATGTTATTACTTTTTTTCAGTAAAAAAAAAAAGTATAATAAAAATAAATTTCGCTCCTGCAAATTATGATAGGCTTTATTAATTTTCCAGAACAAATTACATAAATCTGGGAATCATCCGTTTTCTAGGTAGGCGTGCTGTTAACCAAATACAAGGGTTTAGAACAGGGGTGTCAAACTCAAGCCCTGGGGGCTGGATCCGGCCTGCGGGATGCTTAGATCTGGCCCACAGGGACACCCTGGAAACAGCAAAGGACTGGCCCCCAGTGCCTTTGCCAGAGAAAACGGAGCTCAGGAGGACCGTATGAGGCCCTCCCGAGCTCCGTTTTCACTAGTAGAAAGTTGCAGGAGGCCATCGCAGCCAAAAATGGAGCTTGGGAGTCTGTTTTTGCTGGCAGAGTACTCAGGTCACCACAGGTACCCCCGACACAAGTGATGTCAAGCTGGCCATGCCTATCCTGGCCTTTTGAGATCAAACACAACCCTGATATGACCCTCAATGAAATCGAGTTTGACACCCCTGGTTTAGAGAAGATCTGCATTGGAAGACATTTACTGGCATCCGTGCCATTTCTAAAGACTAGTAGAGATGCTTACAACGTTCAATATAGACACCTAGGAAATAAATGCCTGCGCTCTCACCAATCTATCTGTCAGGTCTAAATCAGTTCAGCAAACAGTTGCATGATATATAATTTTTTTTCAATTATTCAAGGCCTTCTCTGTCTCCAGTGTGGGTTGCTTAAACATAGCAAGTAGCAGAAGGATGAATAAGTTTAGGTGATAAGGTCAAGGCACAACAAGGCAAGGTGAAAGACCGTAGCTCCAAAGCATATTGCAGTATGAATATATAGCATGATGTTGATGTGTTGATGGTATTTATTTTTTGCTTTCCAGACTATTCATCTCATTCAATATGCTCAATATATGAAAGACCACAACTCAATAGCACACAAGCCCTTTTTCTTGGCTTTACCATTAGTTGATTAATTCTCTCAGCTGCTATGTGTATTTATTTTTGGGGATGTTTTTATTGTTTTATTGTTCTATAATTTTAAAATTGTGAGCTGCCTGGAGTAACTTAATTGAGTTACATGGCTACAGAAATTGAATGAATGAATGAATGAATGAATCAATCAATCAATCAATCTGTATATTCCCAGTTCAATATCTAGCAGTTACAGGAAGATCTAACTCTTGTGTTCCTATCACTTGATACATAGAATAACTCTTAAAATATAAAATTCTGGTTGGATCTTTGGGATTCCTCCGTCCTAAGAACAGACAATGACATTGTGATTAAGGATTGGGGTAAGGTTTGTTGTAACAAAGGCTAATTGAACATTTATTGGATATGTTTTAATTTGTATTCCTACATTGATCAGCAGATCAGAGTCAATTCAATACAATTTCTTCCAATGCACCCAATCTCATCTGAATTTAAGGGATTAACCAGTAACTAATATTTTGAATGCCTCTGCTATAAAGTTGAGCCTCAGGCAATTCTATATTTGAAAGTACACCTCACTTCGTACAGCTGGGCCAGAGGTGAAATTCAGCAGGTTTTAGCTAGGTTTTAGCTAGGTTTCGCTAGAACCGCTAGTAAATTTTCTAAGCAGTTCGGAGAATCGTTTGTTAGAAGAAATCTTTAGGTTTTTTTTCACTTTACAGGTTTAATCCTGTAAGGAAGGCAGGAAAGAAACATTCTGGTGTTGTTTCTAGCCTAATCTTTATTGCCCTGCTTACAAAAACTGCCCACCCAGTCACATGACCCCCCCAGTTACGCCCACCAAGCCACGCCCACAGAAGTGGTAATTAAAAAAATTGAATTCCACCACTGAGTTGGGCTCACTTCTGTAATTTCCTTACTGAAAAGAAAAGATCATTTTTAGGCCACAGTCTTTGGGAGCCTTTTAGTAAATTTGAAAAGATTAATGAAGTTAGTTGCCGGACTGGTTTTTAAAGTAACGCCCCATTATTGATATAATTCTGTTTGAGCCTCTACTGTTGTTATTAGCATGAAGTATTCAGTGCTATTTGTATTTTCTTTCTGTGTTCCTTGATCATATTTAGGGTGGGAGGACACAGGAAGGAATTCCTCCCAAATAACCTTATTCTGGATAACAGGCTTTCTGTAAAGTCTTGCTGTGGAATTGCTTTCTTTCTTTCTTACTTTTGTTTTGATCAGCTCCCTCCTGACCACACTGAAATAGGTAAATTTATCAGAGTAGCCAAATAGCCTTACTGATCATTATACTGAAGGCCAATGCATGAAATCATTTTTTCTACCATCTTAATGAAGTATGAGCTTTAACAAATGAACTAATTCCATAGGAGAAAACAAACATCCTTAAATAATAAGCATCTTTTATTTTACCTACGTTTGATGCTAGATCAGAAAACTTTGGAATGACTTTTTCACTCTAATACTTGATCATGGACAATTACCGTCCCAACAGGGAACTAGCTTTCCCTCCCAAATATATGGCTAGAGAAATTGCGTGGAACATTTCTGCATGTCAGTATATGACTAGTAAGAGACATGGTAACGATGTCAGCCAATGAAGAGGCATGGCAACTAAATCAGCCAATGGGAGATGTTTGGAAACTGAAACAGTATTTGCTGTGTGAGATAGCAAGGAGCCTGGGCGTGGCGTGGCTTAACTTCTGTACTAAAACTGCATGCTGTGCTCTGCTCTGAACCAAAACTCTTAACTCCTCTCCTCTGCTTGTGCTTTCTTGTATTTGTTACCATGTTGGAAAAACCTGCTTTTGGTATTGTATATTTACTTCATGTTATATTATATACAAAGAGAAGTTTCTTATATATAATGGAATCCTGATTAATCAGTTACTTGTGTCTGCTTCTGAATGTGTTTGCTGCTGCAAACTCTTGACAGAGCAGAAGAAATTCTTCAAACACATGTCAAGGCAAGGACCTTGTAAGCACTACTGAGAAAGCCTCCCAAGAATAGTTCTCTCGGATGTCTTCTCTTGGGTTTTAATGGAAATGTAGGAAGCCAGGGAATCTGTAGATGTCAATTATACAATGAAAGATGGGGCATTCATACAGGTACTTTTAATGTCAAATTGAAACACGTGCAAAAACTCTACTCTGTCCCTGAGAATTTCTCAGAAATGTTCTTCTCGCCTGAAAATTACTCTGCAGCAAAGTGTCTTTCATCCAAATGAATGAGAACTAGAAATGAAAAATGCAAGAGATTTTTCTCTACTTGGCACTTATACGTGTAGATATATAATTTGTGTCTGGACATGCAAGCATACGAACACACACACACACACAGAGGAGCAATATATCTCCACTCATAATTCACTACGTTTACTGAACAATGAATCTCACACTTTTCTGTTTTTAGGGTGGAGAACTCATTGTCCTCCCATGATATGCTGAAACTTTTCAGAACTGAACATGCTTGGTATCACAAAAGTGGACACAAAAGTGTCCCAGAGGAGAAATGGAATGAAATTAGCCGACTATCTTTAGACACTCTTAAAAATCTACATCAATTTGTCTACTAAATCAACAGTTGACCTTGATTCTAAAAGTACTTTACTAGTACATCTCAGAGAAGGCCATTGTAAGCTAGTGCTTCTAAGTTAGTTAGCTAGCTGCAAGTCCTACTTCAAGTTTTTAACAAAATTCTTAAGGAACATGACAGTATCCATGCATAGGCAAGAAAGAAGGATTACTGGAAGTATAATATAATACCTGGAAGAATGAGAAAAAAACCTCTACAAGGACTGATGAATAAGTATGCACAGAGGACACAAAATTGAGGTGAAATGTTGAAGACCAAATTTTGAAAACTGAGAGGAAAAAAAATGCATTTGTTAAATGGATATGCTTTACACTGTTACATTTTCTAGTAGACCAGGAAAATGTGACATTATATTAATTGCTGGATAACATTTGTTCCTAAATCACAACTACTTTCACTTTAAAAACTTAAACAAAACTCTTCTTTTAATGTGTATAAAGTAGGCAATCCCTAATATATTCATGGCTCCACACATGCTTTTGTTTTCATCTGTTGAGATAATTGGTTATTAGCTTTTGATTATTCTTGTGCTCTTCAAAATAACGAGCAATTCATCTTTTGTTAAAAAAAGGTTGACACAACCAAGATCCTTATGTTATAAATAGATACACCATTGACTTCTCCCCAATATAATGAATAACAAGAGAAAGAGAGAAGGAAATTATTCTTTCACTGTTTTTATTATTTTATAATTGTTTTATTTATTGGTTTTTCTTACTATGGGGAACCACCCAGACTCGCTTAAGATGGGTGGCCACATAAATCCTTTGAATAAATAAATAAATAAGCCGTGAATATGCTATATTGTTAAAAAAACTAATAATGGACAAATGGGAGTTTTCCATAGCTTTTCTTTGTCACAATCATCCTTTTGATTAGAAAAAAATGCCTAATTTTGATTACACTTGAATTTTATAATTTAGAAGTAGGATATGCCTCAACATTAATTAATTACATATTCATGTCCCACCACAGATCATCCTCTCCTATTTATATGTGATGGTTTTTATTGTGTAGTGTGTGTGTGTGTGTGTATTTGTTAGCAATCTGTGAGAACAAAGAAGAATGAAAGGGTACAAGAACAAAATGTTGTGGTTTTCAAACAGAGGCAAAATATTGTGAGAAATGTTTAAGAAAACTGTGTTGGAGACATTTCTGAAACTAAAAATGGGGGAAACCCCATCCTCGCATGTTACCTGACCCTTGTCTTAATTGAACATTGACTTCCTTTTCAAATTTGCAATTTGTGTTCCAGAGAAAGCCCCAAGTCAAATTTTTGTAGACCTCTGAATCTTTTGTTAACAATGGGGTGGATTCTTCACACGGAACAATGTAGTTCAATGCTGTAGTAAATATTTTTATCTCCCCACATCAATTAAAAAACTGGGTTTTTTTAGTGATGACACCTCCTACTTCTTCCTACCACGATCAGATACTGCTCAATTCAGCAATGGAAAACCTTCAGTGTAATTGTTTCATGAACTTGGCAGCCATCACTGGTATATTAGACGAGAAAGGGGTTTATTTGCTAAGAATCTCCCATGGTTTTTATTATGTAGCCTAGAACTAACTCCAAATTGACCAAGATTTTCATGTACCTTCCAACTTTATGATCTGGATTCAGATTAAATTCTGATTCTTTGAACTCTGAGGTGCTTTATTCCATTAAGATTATTTTTTTAACCCCACTTTTCCCCATATATAAAAAAGTCACTCTAATTAGCTTTACAAACTATAAATAGCACCCAAAAAATATTAACCAACCATGACACCAAACTGTTCACTAATTAAAAGCAGTAGCAGAAAGAGGAGGACAGAGCCAAACTAAGTCAAGAGATCAAGCCTGAAAAGAACCAATTGCCTTTCTAAAAGGAAACGTCTTCGCTGACTGGCAACTGAAAGAGGAAGATTTGGGACAGGGACTTTTAAAGAAGTGGGACAAGGGAGCTTTCTCACATATTCCCACCAACATATTTTTGAATTAAATCTCTATATAAGGGATGTAGAGCAGCTGACCTGATATGATATTCACATGGAAAGAGACAATCTTTCAGGGAGTTCAAGGCTTCATCAAGCTGCAGAAAGGGGCCTTTGAGGTCATTTAATCCAACCTCAATACAAGAATCCAAGTTAAATTACCCTCAATAGATGGCTGTCTAGTGTTTGCTTGAAACTATCTAGTAATGGAATGTCTACGACTCTCATAAGAACTGGCCCCAATGTCCAACTGCTGATACTTAGCGTATTTTTCCTAACGTTCAGTTGGAACATCTTCCAGTAAGTTAAGACAATGATTCCATGTCCTACATTCTGAGATGATAAGAGAAGATGCTTTCTTCTGGGTGACACAGGTATCCGAAGACTCCTCCCACATCCTCATTTTTTTCTTTCCAAGGTGAAACTTAACAGGTTCACTCAATCTCTCTTCAAAGCCTTTCATTTCTAGTCCTTGGATAATCCTTGTTGTCAGTCCTTCCATGTTTTCAAGCTCTTGTGGAGCTTTCTTAAAGTATAGTAGAAACTGGCCAAGTTGAAATTAATAAGTTGTGATTTGACAATTGTTTTACTGATGCAGCCTAACATCTTAACTAGCTTTATGGCTAGTGTATGTTACATTATGGACCAATATTAAAACTTATGGTTTTCCCATTAGTAATGTATGGCTGTGAGAGTTGGACCAAAAGGCAGGCTGAAGGCCAAAGAATTGATGCTTTCAAGTTGTGATGTTGAAGAAGACTTGAGAATACCTTGGACTGCAAGATCAAATCAGTCACACGCTAAAGGAAATCAGTCTGATTGTTCACACTTTGGCCATCTAATGAGAATCTTTGGAAAAGACCATGAAGGTAGAAAAGATGGAAGGCAAAATGACAAGGAGACGGCAACGAATGAGATGGTCAGATAATGTCATTGATGCAATGAGCATAAATTTGGGCAAACTTGGGGAGACAGTGGAGGACAGGCTGGCCTAGCATGCTATGGTCCATGGGCTAGCGAAGATGATTTAGCGACTTGAACAATAACCAATTCAGCTTTTTTCTCACCTCTAACAACTGGTAGGCTCATGCTCCCTATTCAGTCCCAATTCCTCAGAGGAGTGAGTCTGCCACTCTGAAATTTCTGCAAGCAAACAGCCAAGCTCCGAGAGCACTATGGATTCCACACACTCCCTGGAAGTGTGTGGAAGTATACACTCCCTGGAAGGAGTTCCAGGTTTTGCTCCTGGTGAACCTTATCTTAGGTTTTCTCCTGCAGATCTGCAGTGTAGAGTATTTCTCTTGTTTGCCTACCTCAGCTTTTCTCCCTGAAGCATCCTTGAGTTCTTACAGAGCTATACTTGTCATCTGAGCCAGCAAGCCAATGTCTCTGGTTCAACACATCCTAGGGAAGACTTGGGTCATGCTCTTCCCAGATTCCCTAAAAACTCCTAACTGGAGCTAGGACAGTCATCTCTGTAATTTGGTCTCTGTTTTTAACTGGTACTGACAGTGAAATGAAGATGAATACTATGAACTACTTGATTTATAACTTCATTTGCTGATTAAATGTATAAACAGACGAACCTCAAAGGTGTTTTTTTCCAAGGACTCGAAGAAAGATAATGGGTTCTCTCAAGTATAAATTGATGCATTTGAACAGCTCTCAGAAAAACAACCCTGGCTAGCATTTCATCACACTTGTTAAATAGACATTGTTCTTTATATTCTTGGTTTCACCAGTAGCTGACCATTAGGTGTAATGCACAGCTGTAAAACTCTCCTGGTTGAGTCCACTGGAACTTTAATACTGAATCTCATTAATTAAAACATTCCCAGGAAATCTCAGGAAATTTCAGAGGAAAATGGCAAACCTCATGAAAACCTCATAAGCTTGGGTTATTTTTGACTATTTTTTTAAAGTAGCATTTTTGTTTCTTCTTGTTTTGTTTTTTGGGTTGGGAAGGCACTAACTCTAGCTTGAAAGATGACCTAACCCTAACTTAGTTTAAGTAATTTTCAACTTAGTTTCTAGCAACATCACAATTCTATAAGGCCATGATGGCGAACCTATGGCACGGGTGCCACAGATGGCACACAGAGCCATCTTGCTGGGTACACAAGCTGTCAGCCACCTTACTTTCAGCTGAGCATGCAGATGCGATTGCACATGTATGCATCCATGATTGCAGAGACGCAGCTGGTCTTTGGGCCTTTGGTGTGCATGTGTACGATTGCAGCAGGAAATCCAGCTGGTCTTCAGAGTTCTCCTGCGCATGCACACGTGATTGCTTATGTGTGTGTGAGTGTCTGCGCACAGTGTGCATGCATTGCACATGCAGAAGCTGCATGCATGCACAGGTGGTGCAGTTGCACCTGCAGCGCATATGGAGGAGCCGCACACAAGTGTGGGTGGCACGTGCAAAGCACATACTTTTCGGCACTCGATAAGTAAAAGGTTAACCACCACTGCTATAAGGAATACATAAGCACTGAGTTTAGTTGAATGTGGACTGAAGATTTAGTACACTGACTATACTTATTTGAAACATTATTGTACCGAATACTTTATTTTCCCCTTCAATCATTTGTTTTTAGATGATTGATTGATTTCTTGGCTGGTGCAAGCAAGAGCCTCTTGATGGGTTACAATTATAACTCTAAAACCTCCAAGGTACCATCACATCAGAGTATGCAACAGGCAAAATTAAGCCACAAATAAAAAAAAAATCAACCAACCACCAAGAAAGTAATAAAAGTAGATGAAAACTTCCACGAACAAAAGTCTTCTTAAGTACTTCTGTTTTTAAGAATTTCCTGAGGCCTCACAAGGTAAGAGCTAATTGGCTTTTGGAGGACGGGGAATTCTATAACATCTGCCAAAGAGAAACAACTTCACACATATATACAATCTGGTGGTCCACTCACTGATGCAAAGCACCTGAACGTGTTTCCTTTTAGTTTTGTAGACTCAGGATGACTAGTAGTTACTGTTTCTAGAAGAACAGCTCCTAGCTTTGTCATCTGTTTTTTCCTTCCATCAATGCACTTATTTTTCAAAGCCAAAAGATGGGAGAAGTGTTGGGAAACATAGGAGGCAGATGTCATCCTCCATAAAAATGTTACAAATGGAGCATAGCGAATGCACAATAAAAGCCTCAAGTACCTCAAGTATCCCAAATGTCTTTCTGGATAGTCAACAAAGAGAGGACAAACCAGCTAGCCAGCCAAACATCCATCTTTGGCTGATGGATGGATCCAGCTGGATCTTATCCTAGATACAATATTTTTGGGTGGAAGCAAAAGAGGACAATGACTTAAGTGCACTGTTCTCTCAGCCTGATGGAGCCGAGAAGTTTGTCAAAAGGCAGAGATGTACAACAATGGTGTGCAGATCATAGCCATATCCCAAAACTCTTGTTTGCAGCACCCAGCATTTCCAAGATCATAAGCCACCAAATAAAAATGGTGCGATTTTTCCTGTAATGCTTGGGACAAAAATAAGCAGAAACAAGAGAAGGAGAGAAAAGTCAGATCAAGTCTCTGGTCATTCTCTCCCCCAGTCGTCGTCGTCGTCATCCTCATCATCATCATCATCATCATCATCATCATAATCATCATTTTATTTATTCATCAAACAAAAATTACAAATTTGAATGAACATAATGAAAAAAAAAAACCCCTTCAATGTGACCGGAGTGATAGGCACATTAGCACTTACACATGCCCCCTTAGGAACCAATTAAAAATTTTGTGAGATCCACAGAAGTTAAGTTGGAATTAAAACTGTGAAAGTTAGTAACTGAATCGGGTAAGGTCTCCCAGACTTTGATAACTCTGTTGCAAACCTTTTTTTACAATCAAATTCAAAGTACTTGACATGAAATTTAAAGTGGCTGTTATCATTATCACCAACATCATGTATGTGTGTCCTCCCCCAGTCAAAAATATCAACCTTATGATGCTGTAAAAAAAAATTAGGAAGACAACTCTTTCACTTCTTAAAGTTGATAGAGAATAAATGGTTCAACTCTTCTAAGAACCAGTTTGTAAACAGCAGTGGAATGAAAAGAGGTGGGTGTACCTGATTCAGTCACACCAGATTTTTGTATCATAGGAAAAATTATAAGCTTGAGATACACACTAATCTCAACCACTCCTATCAAATTTGGGTTCTGCATTCCATTATCCGCAACGCTATTTTCTAAAGCTTGATATTACTATGCAAGATAATTTGCTTGGAGTAGGAGCAGCACAATAGATCAGCTGCTTTCATTTCTCTCAATGATTATTTGAGAATAAAAGAAAATGGGAAGAAAGAAAAAGGAAATTTTGTTTTGCCGCTTCTCTATTCTGCTCCAAAAATGCTCATATCTATTCCAAAACTCTCAGATTTCAAAGCTGGTGTGCCTGCCCACTCTCAAATCTTGGCATTGATTTAAGCAGACAAATTAATAATACCCTGACCAAATTGTTGCATGGCCATTAATTTTTGCAAAAATCTAAACAGATACCTGTTTCTCAAGATATAAAACTGGGATTGTTAATTCTGAAGCCTATAACCCTAATGGTGATATTCTAATTGTATGCTTTTATTTTTCACTCTCATCTGAAGCTTACCAGTTAGATGTTCAAACATCTGTAATCACAACTGCTCTGGGTTTATTTTTGTTGTTGATAAAATACCTTTATGATTGAGTCATTCATTAGCCTTAATATGCCAGAGCAGAAGGCAATATAGGGACTGTATAAAGATTTTCCAAGTCAATTACAAGACTTTAAATAAGCATCAATCAACAAACAAGCCATTTATGGCAACACTACTAATTCAATTTATCATTAATACCTGCCATAATCTGCATCAGAAAATATCTGCATCAAGATATTGGTTACGTTGAGTTTGAAATGGAATTATGTACAAATGATGAACATCTAATTGCTAAAATGTATTAACTTTTGTTGAAATTCAAAACAGAAGAAGAATAAGTGAAAAGATGTAAAATAGGCTAAAAAATTAGTTATAGTATAAAGATGGAGCAATGGGAAAATATGTAATTGAAAGGATTGAAATTTACATTGCTATAATCTTAAAGAGATTTTCTATATGATGTATTGTTGGTTGTTGGATATTTCTGGAAAAAATGCCTAGTAAAGGCATTTCAAATACATGTTGGAACTATGAATTGGCAAGGGATATATAAAAAAAGCTAGACAATTTTGGATTCAAATTCATATACTGATTTAGAAGATTTTAAAGATTAATAGACAATTGAGGCCAGAAATCTGTCTTTTGGGACTGATGGACGGACAGTTAGAAAAACATTCATGAAACATTGCTTTTTTTCTACGACAACTGCAGTGAAATTATTATATGCACCAGTTGGAAAGACTCAGCAATTCAAAATAGAGGAATATTTGGTGAAGATGATGGAATTTGTTGAGATGGCCAAACTGACTTTCTTTTAATCAGAAAAACAACAATATCTATGGACTCTGCTTGGTCTAGGATGGTCTTGGTTTCCCAGTCAAAACTATGGTTAAATCTGTCCATATCTTGTGAAATTAAAGACTTTCATTATGTCATTTCAACCCTGACCTACAAATATTCTCCTATATCAGATAAGTATATCTCTGGACTGGGAAATATTTTCCATTACTCCTGAATTCTGGCCAGCAGGTGCTATTCTGGAGCTGGAACTAGCCATACTTATCACAAAATATTTCATCCATTCGTATAAATAGGAAAAGATACAGATTGCTTACATGAAGAAAAGTATCTAGTTTGAACAAGTCTGACAACCATTTGCAGCAATTGCAGGAACAGCTTCTCATATTTCTAGAAAAACACAGAATCAGAGTTTTGATCTTAACAAAACTCTTAAAAACAATTTTAGAATACATATTCATTGCTCATAACCTATCTATTATTCTACATATGCATTTTCTGGGTTGATGACTTTGAATATCTTATCGCTCAGGATGTGGTGAAT
Source organism: Myanophis thanlyinensis (assembly GCA_017656035.1). Lineage (NCBI taxonomy): Eukaryota > Metazoa > Chordata > Lepidosauria > Squamata > Homalopsidae > Myanophis > Myanophis thanlyinensis. The sequence continues at coordinate 20,076 of JAEANM010004415.1, forward strand.
TTTCATTAATTTCATATAGTAAAATAATCTATGGTAATTGTCAGGAGATATTGGTTGGCAGGCACTAGCTATTTCCAAGAGGAGGTAATGAATGGAGTAAAAAATTAACCCAGGCAGAGCACCAAGGATCCCCACATCCCATAATTGTTGAAGGCAATCATGGTAAAACGTTAATCTCACTATACATGACCATAGAATATGATATTGTGGTTCTCATAGGGTTTATCCTATTTATGCATGTACAGTATATATCAGTAACACAGATAATACATACTTTTGAGGTTGGATCACTCTTTCTTATTTGATATCAATGTTGTAAAGCACAACAATTCTAAAAATGTGATCCACAGAACAATGAGACAAATTTGAAAAGTTTTATTAAACTTGACAAAGCCGTACATTCCTTCAAAGTGTACTGAATTGGTTTTATACATGGTGTTATGGGAAGATAATGTACATTTATTATGAAAAAGATAATTTGATGCCAATATGGTTAATCAAGTTGGGGAGCAGGCTTTAAATGATTTGAATAACTTCGAAGGTTGTAAGTAAATTTTATATAGAATTGAATTGGAAATTCACCCCTAGACTACAACTCAACGCATGGATTTGGACCACGTTCCAAATTTGGGTTGAATATCTGCGCCTCAATTTTACAGGTTTTTGAATCAGAATAAACTTTTAGAAATATGGACAGTGTTCTGTACCCATATATGGTGTGCTGGGAGACAAGCAGTTTGTCAATTATAATAAAGAGAGCGGGAGAATCCTG
>JAEANM010004416.1:0-20846 GCA_017656035.1 Myanophis thanlyinensis
TTCTATTCTATTCTATTCTATTCTTTCTCCACTCCAATGTCTTACAGGGGAGACAGTGTTACACTGCAGAACATGATAATAAATAAGGATGAAGAAGAGCATCTCTTCAGGTGCAAAAGATCAGGACCCTTTTTAAGGTTGCAGCATAGAAGATTTATTCAAGCCAATACACAAGAATCTGGACAACTAAAGTTCAACATTAAATTGGTGCCAGATAAGGGTCAACAGAATTCAAGAGGGGTTGGACTTGGAAAACCACAACTCTAAACTGATGACGTGCTTAACTCCTTCCCCCCAACCCCCACCCCAGTTCTGCCTGGTCTTCTCTACTCACTAAAGGTACTGAAGTATGCTGTTACATCCACTATAAAGTTCCACATTGTTTACCCCACTTGAATACCTTACTTAAGAAGAGGATGACATCTTGTGGTTGAGGAAAAATACAACATCATGCATTAACTTTAACCTTCTCAGATCAGCTGCAGAGACTAGCAAATTGTGTGATTTTTGCATGTGTTCACTCTTGTTAGGTGCTCTTAAGCAGTGAACTAGAACCATAAGCCTGACGCAGAAGGGACATCCCGGAAACAAAATATGCTAAGGAGTTAAGCTGGTACCTGGCTGTGGGATCAGCTTTTATTACAAAACTTTAAAGATTTATCCCGGGAGTAAAATAAAACAGAATAGAAACATTATTGTGGACAATGACTGGTCCATCCGGAAGTAGAAACAACTGAAATTCTAGAGGATGGAGGCTTTGTAATATTCTTAGCCTAAATATCTGTAAATATTTTCACGTTACTGTGATTCCTTCCTAACTCAGGTTTTCAGAACGTGCCAAGATACATCAGCATCCAACGGAAGAATTGAAACCCGAGCCAGTTGTACCTCTGGTTTACCTTCATAAAAATTGCAGTGGGTTTCTACCTTGTCTCCTTCGGCTAGCCTTTTCATGCACACTTGGCATACTTCAGGGCGTTCTTAGAGCCATTTCCCCAGAGACTATGCAGATAACCAAGGCTGATAGGCCACAAGAGACAACCCAACGGATGATGCAGAGAGCGCCTGACGGGAAGGCTGTGAGAGTTCCTAATCGGAACCAAAGTGAGTCAGCCTCCTCTTAACCACATCTGGCTCTCTGCCTGCCGTTTCTCTCTCCCCTCCCCTTCGCCCGCAGCCACAAAGAAGTTAGGTACTAGACAGAGTCGAGAAAAGTCTCCACCCAGGAAATCTAATCTAATTTCACATTTCAGAGGTGGAAAGCCTTGTTTAGACAGGGAGCTGGTGAACGACGGCCTTGGTGAGTGCCTACAATCTTTTTCTCTTGGAGTGTGTGCTGAGGTTAAAAAGAGTGACAAAGGTGAAGCTGAAATACTTGGCTCAGCCTGTAATTACAGAAATAAAAACAGAAAACAAACCCTAAACCTCAGATTGGCCAACTAAGGATTTTTGCAAACAGCTAGGTTGGATGGATTCAGATGTTCTGGGTGGCTTTTTTAATATATTTTGGTCTGTTCAACTAAACACTGGAAACATCTGGAAATGTGGCATTTATTATGGAATGAATTTATTAGTGCAAGGAATAAGGTAGAAATTATTCCATGGTTCTTTCTAGAATTAGCCTGGTCTTCTAAAAACAGTAATTTAGCCAGCATTGCAAAAGATAATTTCCTCTGTTTCTAATTTGAGCACTTACTTTCTCTATCTTTCCACTATTGTTAGAAATAAGTTCTCAGACTTTTACAAATGATGGCATGGAATACCTCCCAGCTCCTAATTATCACCATTCTTGTACAAATCTTCAGGGTTACCTGGACAAGGAAGAAAATTGGAATCCTTTCCCTTGATATCTTTTCTTGCTTTATTATAAGATAGATCAAATAGCACTCATTAAATTCTGTAATTACTTAGCAGGAACAGAGGAATGAGTTATATAAATAAATCATTTGAATTGATCCTAGGACAGTAGCATTACAGTTGGCAGCTTTTGGCTGCAAGACCAAGAATTGGAAAAAGAGGAAAGAGCAAAATGATTTCCTTATCTATCCACTTGTTCATCCATTCATCCCATTCCAATAAAATGCTCATGTGAGACATGTTACTTTCTCTACGCCCTGAGAAGCATCCTGTTGCATAGGATGGGCAAATTCTTGCTTTGCTTCCCCTCTGTGAGCTGGCTTCACAAAAGTTAAAACTATTAATTGTCAGTGTGGTTTAATTTCCTGTTGTTTCCTGCTGTGATAATGGTGTCAGTTTGATGCTACAACTTTTCATATGTCTCGGAAGATCACATCTCCTTGTCATGGTAGTTTGGCAGCTTTAAAAAAAAAACCTTGGACTCATACATTCAATTAATTATACTTACTATTTAATGAAAATCCTAATCATATTTGCTGTTTCTCACCTTCTCAGATCTTTGGAGCCATGTATACAGCAAAGCCCAAAAGGTGAGGAATAACCTTTATTCTTATCCAATCAAAATCCAGTAACCATTTCATAAATAAAACTGAATATTACAATAATTATAGGTGGTCTGTGTGGGGTCTTTCGATTGGTTTTAAATTTATGTTTTGCTTTCAGAGCCATCTACTACTTTGAAAATCCTTGCTCTGTTTCAAAAGTGGGGTGTAAATTGAATTAGTGTTAATCATTAGTTAAGGATACAGTATTGCATCTGCTCTCCTGCCCTGCAAGAGAACTTTCTAGGCTCTTGTCTGAAACAGATTCTTAGTCTTGCTTGTAATTTATCTTCTGTAGTGAAGAGTCTTGGAGAGTTGGGGGCAGGGTGAAAATAAATATTTGGAACAGGAAACCAAAGTGGGTAATAATCAGGATTTGTTTCATAAAAGTTCCCAAAGACTGGCATTTCTTCAAGGGAAAAATTAACAATGAAAGCATGCTTGGGAGAAAGAAAGTTTGAATAATATTGTTTGTTCTTCAAGTTTTAAGTTTGGTTGCATCAAGCAACCTTACCATGTGGTGTAACTGCTTGATCTTGAAGTTATATTAAAACAAGCAGGGAAGCAAGCGGATAAATCGGAACATATACCGTAGTTCCACCACTCAGTACTTTTCTTTCATCTGAATAATAGAATTACAGGATAATAGCATTGGAAGGGTCCTTGGGAGTCTTCTAGTCCAACCCCCTGCTCAAGCAGAAGACCAGACAAGTGGCTGTCCAATTTCTTCTTAAAAGCCTCCAGTGATGGAGCAGCCACACCTGCTCCACTTGTTAATTGTTCTCACTATTAAAGAAATGTCTCCTTAGTTCTAGGTTGCTTCTCCTGGATTTCACTCCTATTTTCACTCCTTGATTTCTCCAAGATGAAGCTTCCCATTTATTGGATTTATTGGACTTCAGCCCCATCATTCTTCAACTTTGCCTATGCTGGCTGGGGGTTTATGGAAGGATATTCCGGTCTGGAATGGTTTCCTGCTTGAATGGGTTGGATTAGAAGACCTTCAAGTCTCTTTTGACTCTGTTATTCTGTTGTTATTAAATTGAAGTCAAGTGCACTGCAAAGCTCTGTCCTTTTTCATCCCAACTTCTTGATTCTTGGTTCTTTTTCTAAGTATCTATTTATCCTGTCTTTTTTCTTCTAATTCAATAAATTGCACACTTCTGTTTGGTAGTGGCTCTGCCTTTGATGTTTCGGCAAAAGAACCAGGACTGCACATCTGGCGTGTGGAGAAAATGAAACCGGTTTCTGTTCCAGATGAGATGAAAGGCATATTCTATTCTGGGGATTCATACCTTGTCCTTTATAATAGCCCAGATGGGAATTCCAACCTTCATATTTGGATTGGTAAGCAAAGGGCCAAAATAAATCTTAAATCAACAAGTTCTATCTGGGGTGGATGCATTTCTATAGCTTATTGCTGAATAAACCCTATTTGGCTGGATTCATACAATATATTCTTCACAGATCTTAAGGACTGAGCTCACACAACATACTCAACCAATATAATAAGAATAATAATAATAATAATAAGGCTTAGTATGTTTTGTAAGCCATTGGTACCTGCTTCAAGGCCAATTTCTTGAATTGAGTGATGTGTTCATGCAACGTGCAACACAACGCACCCCTATATCCTAGCAAGAATGAAGACTTTTCAGAAGTGGCTTCTTATTACTTCCAAAATGGGTTTTAATGTAGGATGTAAGAATCTGACACAGAAAACCCTTTTTGAGGTAGCTGAAGGGGCTATCACTCAACTGGGTAGAGTTGGGATAGTTCCTTGCAAATTAATGCTCTCTCTCTTTGTCTCAGGTCAAAACTCCTCCAGAGATGAGCAGGGAGCATGTGCTTTGCTCTCCACTCACCTCAACTCCATCCCAAAAGAGAAGCCAATTCAGTATCGGGAAGTGCAGGGGAATGAATCAGACGTCTTCATGGAGTACTTTCCCCACGGCATCAAATACCAGGTGAAAGGAGACTCGTTTTTCCAGTTATAGACCTTACTCTCTTTCCAGAGCATTGTTGCTAAACCTTAGAGCCTCTTAAGAACTTTCACTTAATTAAACATTTGTACCTGTAATTACACTCATACAAAGTTATGCTACAGACCAACATCTCCTTCAATCCCCATTGGGCTCTTGTTAGCCCAGGCAAGTCCAATTGGCTGTGATCTTCCCTTTTTTACTTCTTGGGAATCTGTTCCCTATTTTTTTTCTTTTTGCTCAATTTCCTTTCCATTATTTCCTCCAGGTTTAGCTTAGTTTTTCTTCTCTAGTAAATTGGAGAAAACAACAGTAAAGAAGCTAGTTTGATCTACTCATGAAGTCATTCTGGTTTCTTGTGCCTGACACAACAGTCAAAAATCCTAAAAGGTTTCTATCACAGCCACTCTTGCATTTGGTTTATTTTTTGTTTGTTTCTAGGCAGATAAAGCACACATTCAAACAAAGCTGTAGATTACAGCTAACCACCATCTTCACTTCTCTTTAACACTTTGCTCCTTCTGTAGCACTAGGTTTTCCCTTGATGTCCTAATGATATCAAAAACAATAGCACTTAGACTTATATATCACCCTATAGTGCTTTACAACACTCTCTGGATGGTTTACAATGTCAGCATCTTGCCCCCAACAATCTGGGTCCTCATTTTACTGACCTCGGAAGGAAGGAAGGTTGAGTCAACCTTAAGCTCTGTCAGGATCAAATTCCAGGCTGTGGGCAGAGTTTGCTTGCAATATTGCATTTAACCACTGTCACATCTCGTCCCAAAGAGTCTTTCCTGATCCCTATCTTCAAATTCTAGCCTCTGTACTCCTGTCTCAACCCCAGTTTGTGGTCTTTAGGAAGGTGGTGTGGAGTCAGCCTTCACCAGAACTCAGGCCAACCAAGAGCAAAGCTCAAGGCACCAACTCTACCAAGTGAAAGGAAAGAAGAATATCCGAGCCATGGAAAGAGAACTGAGCTGGACCAGTTTTAATACGGGTGATTGCTTCATCCTGGACCTGGGAGAGGTGAGTCTGAGAAGGGAGACATATACCTGCTAGAAAAAGAATATATGTCACAAGAGTACATGGTAGTGTTCACAGGACGTTGTGACTCATATGTTATCCAACCATGTTGCCCATATGGTTAGCTTATGGTTCAATGCATCGTCCAAAGTCAATGCATGGCTAAACTAGTATAAGGAAATTATGGGATATATTTTCCAAGAAGGGTTGCTGCAGGATTCCAGTAATAGTAGATCTCCCAATCTGCTTTTGGATTGGAGATTGTGGGAGTTGTAGTCACAACACTATTGAATATATGGTGGGGAAATTGAAAGGTGGTGACGGCTGGATATTAGTCAGCTGGTATACTAAAAATTGGACAACAGGTTTCTACTTTTCCTTTTAGAAAATCTTTGCTTGGTATGGGGGAAAATCAAACATTCTGGAGCGCAACAAAGCTCGGGATTTTGCAACAGCAATCCGAGACACTGAGAGGAAGGGAAAATCAAAGATGGAGATTGTGGTGGACGGGGAAGAACCTGCTGAGATGACAGCGGTAAGATTTTTGTGGGGAACAAAGAATATCAAAGGTTAGGTTAGCCACTTCCTCATGTGTTGGACCACAGCTTTCCTTATTGTCTGGAGATTAAAGAAGTTGTAAAATTTATCTGAAAAATGAACCAGGATCAGAAGGCTGGATTAGAAGATTCCAAGGAAAGGTGTACAAAAAGTCTCTGAAAAGTTATGAAATATTATTTTACTGATCACTGTAGCACCTGGCAAGGAGTTTCATACAGAGATGGGCCATAGGAACAAAAATTGCTGTTTTAGAGTAATTCATGGCATCAGGGATGCGTGACTTTTTCATACCAAGAACTACATTTTAGTGGTTGACAGGGCCAGAACCAGCTTCCTGATGCATTTCTGTTGCACATGGATGAAGAAGTACTTTCTAGATGGGAAAACATTTCTGGCAGTAGTTGCATGGCAAACATAGTAAACAAATTCATAGCAGTTGAATTTGAACTGGACCATGTTACGGTGTAGCAGTGAGGTTCCAATACAGGAAGGACTCTGATGCAACGAGATATTGGCATGATCTATTTCTCTAGGTACTGGGTCCTAAGCCGGTTCTGAAAGAAGGCACTGCTGAGGAAGATATTGTGGCTGATCAGAAGAATGCTATTGCAGCAGTGTTGTATAAGGTAATAACCCAAAAATGAGAAGAACCTTACTTGAGGTTGGATGGTTTCTCCAGGAAATTGTTCTCTTGTAGGCACCTTCTGAAATCCAGTCATCGTTTCCTTCTCCCTCTTTGAGAACAAAAAATATTAGCTGGTGTTTGAACATTTGAACTTAAAAGTCTAACTATCTGTTTAATCAAATATAATGCCCTAATATGATCCTATGCTGGACACTGTGTGCCTTTAAAAGGATGGATAGGCACAAAGTCCATGATGCCACTGGATTGAGAAGGGTCCCAGGCAGCCCTGCCATACCACAAATAATTAAGCTTGCAAGCAAACCCCAACAGAAAAGGAACCCAAATGATTTTCTCTGTGTCATTTACTTGCTGTAATTTTCAGACTGTGGGTTGGATGTGTATAAATGCACATTCATCTTGAAGGAAAAATGTGGCAATGGAAAAAAATAATGTTTTTTAACACTTAGTTGAGCACCTTTGTTTTTTGTTCACTTTTGTTGCATATTTATGATTTCTGGGGGCATTATGAGGACCCCCAGATTTATTTCCAAAAGCAAATATGGGGATTCCATGTGTGGTAGAACTCAGTTTCAAGCGAGTGTGTTCATAGACATAGACTCTGTCCTTTAAAACCATTAAACCCAGAGACTATCATGGATGTACCACACTGCACTGAGATCTGCAATCCTGGCAACAGCCCAATCATGATTGCTCAGACCAAAGATTCTTTTGATATAGATTTAGATTTGATATAGATTTGTCTAACCCCCCCCCCCCCAAATTCTTCTATAGTTCTCAGACTTCTAAATTGTTTTCCACACTGATTCTGAGGGTTCTTCTGATACTTTATATCGTATATATTTTGTATATAGAATAAGAAATTAAGGACTGCTCTGTTAGGGTGTGGTCTTGCTTCAAAATGCTTACTGTCCACAATTTTTAGCTGCTAATAACAGAATCATAGGTTCCACTGAGGTCTTTCCCCCATGATATTAAGCTGTTAAAAGTTCTGGATGCATTGATTCAGTTCTAAAATGCTATCCAGTATACAGAATACAGGAAGGCATGATGAGCTCTATGCTCGGGCATTTTACGCTTTCTCCAGGTTGGTAGATGAGAACATTCTGGCTTTAAAAAATGCATCCTAAACCTCAAAAGCCTGACATCTACCCTGTGATTATTGGATTCCATTAAATGTAGTAAATTCTATACTTCTCAATCCTGAGGTCTCTGACATGACGGGAAAAATGAGTCTGACTAAAGTTTCCGAATCCAGTCCATTCCTCCAGGACCAGCTCATCACAGATGACTGTTTCATCCTGGACAACGGGCAGCATGGAAAGATCTTTGTTTGGAAAGGTAATGCCCATCCTATGTTGTCTCAGCGCCTTCTCTGGAACCATAAATACGAAGTACATCTATGCAATGAAGAGTAGAACAGTAGTTGAGAAACTTCTACACTAGAAGATATTCTGATCAATGTTCCTCAAGCTTGTATTTATTTTTTTCCTGTCATCACCACCTTTGACACCCTTCCTTTTTATTTTTTCTTTGCAATGATTTCTATGATTGGATAGTAGTTAAGGTACTGGACTAGTAATAGGGACATCCAGATTCAAATCCATCCTCAGTTACGGAAGATCTCTGGATGAATTTGGGCTAGTTTCTTTTACAGGGGATGGAGGGAGATAAAGGGAGAGGATGCTATGAGTACCACCATCTTGAGTTACTGAATGAAAAATAGAACAGGGAGGGAGGGAAGGAAGGAAAGAAGGAAGGACGGAAGGATTTCAGATTGCTCTGCCTTTCACCTGCATATAAGCAGATGCACTTCTAATTAGGTGATGGGCAATGATAGCCAGTTCTCTTTTATTGAAAGGACTAGCTTGGCTCTTCTAATCCAGTGCTGGCCAAGATCCCTCTCTCAGCTCTTATAAATGATCCTCCTCCTTCCTGTCTGTCTGCAGGCCTCAAAGCAAATGAACAAGAACAACAAGCGGCTCTGAGAGTAGCAGAGAACTTCATCTCACAAATGAAATATCCCCAGAACACTCAGGTGAGGATCCCTCAAGCTTGTGCAAACCATCTTCAAAATGCCCAGGTTCTCATAAAAGAATGACACACCTCTGCTGACAGGTTCGGAGAAGGTCTCGGATGAAAGGACTGGAGGAGAACAGCAATGTAATGGTGTAACTCAAACATCGGAAGAGTCCTTGAAGGACAAGGATTTGTTCTCTGCTTCCTTTATTCTTTTCCATGTCTCACCTGCTTTTAATCTGGTTTCAGGTACAGATCCTGCCCCAAGGCCGTGAAAGTCTGCTCTTCAAACAATTCTTTACAAACTGGAAGTGAAAACTGGAGTCTCCATTTTATGCTGGCAATACTCTGTGACTGTGCCTTTCTGCTCCATCAAGCCTTATTAAATTGGAGCCACTGTATCCTCCTTGTCTTCTGCTTTTGACCAGCCCCTTTTAATCAGCAGCTCGGCATCCAGACTATGGACAAAGCCTTCTGTTTCCCTACTTCAGTCTTCAATATTGTGATAACTGAAGGGATCCTCTCTCTTAATTTTTTGAACCAATTCATCCCAATTGCAAGCCTCTTTCTTTCTATGTCTAGAATATGATAAGTGATGTAACATTCTCATCTCTACTGGAAATAGAATATTTTGATGCGAGTTAAGAAAAGTCTGTGGCTGGGTTCACACAGAGCACTGAACCAAAACCAAACCAGTCTTATTTATAGGGTGAAAACCCAATCTTACACAAAATGTGTTGATTATTACTATCTAATGATAGCTTTACTTCCTTGCTTGCTTCATTCAGTGCCTTGAGTCATACCTTTTACTGAATTATACCTTTCCTGTTTTCACATAATATATTGAATCATAAACTAACTAAAGAGACTGAGTTTGACCCAACCAACCAACTCTGCCTTAATCCTAACCAAGTTTAACATTTTATTTGAACCTACCTGTCATGTCAGATATGTTGTGTAAACATAGCCAATGGAGTTTTTCATCTCCAGTGACAGCATGCAATCAATCATTCTAAGAACACCCACAGTTGTGTAATTTCATGCTGGCTTTAATAACTTTTCCCATGACTGTTGATTTTGTGTCTTTCTCCACACCTGGAATCCAGGGAACACCCCCACTCCTCCCCACATCAACCTGGGTGGGACAAGAAAGATGAGTAGCAAAGGAGGCAGATGTCCCCCAGGGCGTCTATGCATATCCTTTTGGCCGGAAGCAAGGACTGAAACCTGTCTAATCTCAGAAATGTTAAGTTGCCATTCAAGTCTATGATCTGTCAAAAGTTGCCTGGTAGGCTGGATCTGGCTCCATTGGTCATGCCTGCTTTAAAGAGCAAAGAGCATGCTCTTACCCACCCTCTAGGCAGTCTTCCTTTTTCAATCATCTCTCTTTCTAAGTTACGGCTGCAGTCAAGGTTTCTTGATTAGCTTGACAGGCTCTAACATGCAAGATTACATCATTCCACAGCTGGGCTGAGGGAGTCAGTGTCGAAAGCAGCAGCTCCTTCCTGCCCCTGCCGGAAGTTTAAAAAGAAAAAGTGGGGGAGGAAAGACTCACTGCTTCCTTCCTGAAACAGCAGATCAGATCTGTGACTAAACAAGTTTCATCAGACCATCTTTTGCCCAGGGAGAACTTTTACAACATAAAAAGAACTGAACTGAACTGACAATTAGGGAGCAGATATCTTTGGTTCCTTCTATAAAAAAAGAGCTCCATTTTTTTCCCATTTCCTATGGTGTACTAAAGCTCTTTTGTCTTACGGTTGGACTTTCTGATTGCCCATCTCCCAGCTCCTTCATAATTTTATACAAACATTGCTATTTGAAGCACGTGTTCCTACTGCTCCACATGTTAGGACTTTGATGCCATCCTGTTCTAGCGAAGTGAGGCCACCACTCCTTGAAGGATGGGCAACCTCAGCCTGCACCTCAAGGGCTTGTCACTTTCAGTTTCATCAGGAGTGCTCTTTTTGTCCAGCCACAGATGTCCAGTGTGGTCATCTGAGATGGTGCCTCCAATCGTGCTCATAGAGAAATACGTAGGGCAATCCCAGGTCAATATTCCTCATCCATGCTAGGCAAGTCCTTGCAGTGTCAGGAGAGCCAAGGGCAAAACGTTGAGCAAAGTGGAAGAAATGGCACAAAAAGCAGCACAAAAACACACACGTTCCTCAATTTTCAGCTGAGGGCCTCGGAAGTTGGGTGGAAGTTTTACTCCCAATGAAGGGCTAGTAGGCATTATCCCGAGAGTTTCGACGGTGCAATCCAGCCAATCGGTGGCAATGGAACGAGGGTATCCGGCTTGGAGTTGCAGGGTCTCCTGGTCAAGCTTCCAATACTGTTGTCCCTTAAAAACATACAGTGTTCCTGCAGCAGGACAGAGAAGTGACAACAGCAATAGATTGATGCAAAGTTGCAGAAGACCAAGAAATGTCCCTGGAATAATACACAGAACAGAATGGTTTGGAAAAGGGAGCAGAAGGAAGTGTATCACTTCTGCTTCCTCTTTCAAACCATCCTGTACTGTGTATTATTCCAGGGACATTTCTTGGTGGTCCTTGACTTACGACCATAATTGATCCCAACATTTGTTGCTAAGTGAAACAGTTAAGTGAATTTTGCCTCATTTTTGAGACCTTTCTTGCCACAGATGTTAAGTGAATCAATCACTGCAGTTGTTAAGTTAGTGACACAGTTGTTAAGTGAGTCTGGCTTCCCCATTGACTTTGCTGGTCAGTAGGTCACAAAAGGTCGTAAACATGACTCCCGGACACTGCAGCCATCATAAATATGAATCAGTTGCCTAACGTCTGAATTTTCATCATATGATCATAGGCATGCTACAAAGGTGGTAGATGTAAAAAACCTTCATAAGTCACTTTTTGAATGCCCTTCTAACTTCTAATGGACACTAAATGAATTGTTGTAAGTTGAGGACTACTTGTATTGCATCATAAATAGAAACATGGTTGCTTCAGTGTCCAATATTCAAGCTGAGAATGCTGCAGCCCTAACGAGAACCCAGCACATTCAGTGGCCATGGAAAGTTGTTAGCTGAGCATTGGTGGGCAGGGAGAAAAGTGAGAGTAAATGGAATGGAGGCCATTGTTCTGAATAACATCCTTAAACAATATGGAACAGCTTCTGCCTCCTAGAATAAAACGATGACCAGGAGAAAACTGGTAGACAGAAGCAAGGTTGGATTTAGTGTTCTAAATGCAGGTGTATCCAGAGGTGGGATTCAACCAGTTCGCAACTGTTCGCTAGAACTGGTTGTTAACTTTCTAAGCAGTTTGGAGAACTGTTGGTTCAGCTGGTCATTAAGGCACAGAACCGGTTGTTAAATTATTTGAATCCCACCACTGGGTGTATCCTTATTACAGGTAGGTTGTAAGTAGATTACAACCATTCATTTCATGACTGTTTGAAGTTGCAATGCCACTGAAAAAAGGTCCTTACCCAGCATCCCCATGGGCATGGAATCAAAAGTCAGGGGCTTGGCAACCAGCATGTATTTGCAACAGTTGCAGGGTCACATTTTGTGACTTTCCCAGAGGGCTTCCCACAAGCAAAGTCAATGGGGGAAGCTAATGACCATGTGAGTCACATAACAATCATGACAAAAAGAAGATTGTAAAACCCAATGTGACTCACTTAAAAACCACCTTGCCGTAGCCATGGAAATTCTGATCCCGATGGTGGTTTGAAAGTCAAGGATTATCTGTAGCAATAACTCCATAAAGAAACATTTAGCATATTCAATAAAGTTTTCTAAAAAAAACCACTAGCCTCTGTTCAATTGTGTCTGATTATCAGAGACGGTTTGGACAACCTACTACAGTTTTCTTGGCAAAGGTTTTCAGAAGTGGTTTGCCATGGCTTGTTTCCTAGGTGTTCTTCCTGTGGCATTCACCTTCTATTAAAGGAGTGCTTTAGCTGTGGCCACACTAGCATACAACTTGTATTGTGATGATGCTCAAAATATGCTTCCAAATGTATCTACCAACCCCCGATGATAAATCGTGTTTCGCCCATATCTGTGATTCCCAGGTGCCCAGATCAACATACAATGAAACATCTGAGTCAACCCGAGATCAGCCTGGGGCCACAGCCCAACTCACCATCGCTTTCCGTCAGGACAGAGTTGATGGAGGAGGAGAATGGCTCCCAGGATTCCTGGAAGGGAGGGGAGGCTTCCTCTAAGTGCCTGGTGATCTCATCATAGCACCAGTGAAGGTCACCCTTGAAGAAATAGGTTTTCTGGTCTGAAGGCCAGGAGAAAGCACCACTGATACCTCCTTGGGGCAAACCAAAGTCAGTGATTGGGCGAGGATAACCTTCTTCCACACCATTGTCCTTAAATACCCAGTAGAGAGGTCCTTGAGTAAGAAAAGGGAGAGAACATTGGTATGAACAACAGAAATAACTTGTTACTGAAACCATTAATTCAGGATTACCTGCCCCATGCAATAGGAACTTGAAATCATCTCCCTTAAGGCTACCAGGTTCCTGGCCTCGCCTGATTTATTTTAAATGAACAAAAATGAGAGGGAGATAGCAAGCACGTCACAAAGCAAATCATCAGCCTAGCATCTTCATCTCTAGAATTTTTCCCAAGGTAGATGCTTTTTGGCAGCATGGCCTTCACCTCTCAGAAGTCTCTGCCTTACCCTGTGGGCGCTTAAGTCCTATTTCTGGAGAAATAGTATGAAAATATGCTCATTTGTCTCAAAAAAGATGGGACAGATAGACAAGCTGGAGGATTGAGGGAGCACCTCAATCTTTTGGTTTAGAGCAGCAAATAATTGAAATTGAGATTCAATTCAATCCTTTATTGTCAATGCACAACATGTGTGCAGCGAAACTGAATGATGAATTGGAATATGGTCCTGGCTGGTGGGCAGTGCCAGTTCAAGGGTATATAGTACCCTCGCCCCCATTGACTTATGTCACACTGATGCAAAGATTTTCATTTTTAGAAGGATTTGAAAGGACTGGAGCCCCTTAGTGCTGGACTTCTCAATGATACTGATCGACCAGTCAAAGGACACTGGGCAGAGTACAGGTAGTCCTCAACTTACAACCACAATTGAGCCTGCAATTACTGTTGAACATCATAATGGTCCTTAAGCAGGTGACTGGGCCCAATTTTATGTCCTTTTTTATGGCAGTTGTTAAATGAATGCAGTGGCTATAATGCAAGTCCATTGTTCGCCGAGACCGTTTTTTTTGCCCAAAAGCAAAAGCAAATGCCAGTTTCCAGCAAAAAATATTGTAACTTGGGGTCACATGATTACAGGGCACTGCAAGCAGATGGATTATAACTACATTTTTTTTTGGGGGGGGGGTGTCTCTCCTAATGGCAAGTCAAGGACTACTTGCATGTGAGATGAATCAACAAATCACTTCTTATTCCGCAGATTTTTGTCTGTGCCTGCAGCTGATTATAAAGAGGATGGGTGTGTATTTTGTGTTTGGAAATCACACTAATTGCTTTAAAGTAATTAAATAAGCCCACTGCTTCTGTGCTTGGTCCCGCACTCCATACAACTGTCATGGCTGTTGGCTCAAAAGCACATCGCATTTTACTGGAAGAGGATACATCCTTCTGCTTTTGTCCGGTTCACTTTTCACTTGCGATCTTCTCACCACTGAAGAAGAGGATGCGATGATCTGCGGGTCTCTCATAAACAGCGTCCACTTTGCGGAGAGCAGAAGGAAGTCCTCTCCAGAAACGAGTGATCAGAGCTGGTTGGGGAGAATTGAGATGCCGGCTTTGGGACAGGCGCCAGAAGTACTGATCTGCCACCAGTGCAGGAGTAGAAAAAAAAGGAAACAAGATTAATTTCTATCTAAAAGGTGACCCTATTTCCTGGCAGGTGTTTTGGGGTGTGACATGAATGAATATGAGCCTATTGAAGGCATTCAAAAAGGGGTAAGGAAGAATTTTAAAAAGATACTCAAAGGAATTAGAAAGATGGGATGTTTGGGTGGGCTTCTTTTTAAAAAGGCAAGTAAGTGAAGACAAGATGGAAGTTTATAAAAAATAAGTATGGTATGGAGGAAGGGGTTTGCCCTGCCTGTTAATACTGGACTTTCTACACAATTAAAAAAGAGGCTGACCTGAATCTGGGTCTCTTGACCGTGTGCCCAATAGCCCACCCCATAATAACACTCCGGCCTCTTTCCTGCACCAGTCTGAG
This sequence comes from Myanophis thanlyinensis, assembly GCA_017656035.1. Lineage (NCBI taxonomy): Eukaryota > Metazoa > Chordata > Lepidosauria > Squamata > Homalopsidae > Myanophis > Myanophis thanlyinensis. Next base: position 14,888 of record JAEANM010004416.1, read on the forward strand.
AGGAAGAAGCTGCTTTGTCTTCAAGGTAACTAACCTTTGAAAAAGAATATTTCTCCTCGGATCTGAGCAACAGCATCAATGTTGGAGGTACATCGGTCAGGAAACCCTTTTCCTGGTCTGGAACAAGGATATTGGGAAAAACAACAACAATAACTCAGCCAGTGGGATTCCTAAACGCTGTGTTGGTTTCAGTTGAGTTGGAAAAGGAGGTGTCAGCAGTGTGAAAATACATACATTTTTTGCCCCAATGTAGCAATGTGTATGGTTCTATAATGAAGTAGATTTTGAGCATATCCATTAAATCTCCCTCTAGAGCAGTGTTTCTCAACCTTGGCGACTTTAAGATGTTTGGACTTCAATTCTCAGAATTCTTTGCTGCCTGGGGAATTCTGGGAGTCTTAAAGTCGCCAAGGTTGAGAAACACTGCTCTAGACAAACCAAAGCAGAATACATGAATATCACATTCCCACATTATCCTTATCCCAACATTGAATCAGGCTGAGTGGCAGAAGTCATTTCTGATCTCACCTGAATCTGACTAGTTCCCTCTTTTATTCAAAGAACGCTTCAGGTTCAACAGCTTCAGGCCATGATTTAATAGCCAGGCTTGTTCTGTTATCATTAGCCAGGTTTTGACCCCATTTTTGAACAAAATGAGAAAATATGCTTAGCACTAGATTTCCTAGTTTGTTTGCCATCATGGATGGAAACACAAAATCCTCTTTCGGTGACCAGAATACCTAATTTACCTCTTGGCTTATTAAGCTGAAATATCAAAATCAAAACAGGGTCATATGTCCAGTTTATAAGTGCCTTTGTGAGCTCCATGGCTAAATTGGGATTATAATCTGATTTCTTCAGTCTTAATCTAATATAATACGCTATCCTGGCATTAGGAAGTGACATTTCCTTAAATATAACCTGCTTTATTAGACAAAGACTGAAATTATTGACCATATTAACAATGATAGCAAGTTTTTCTCCCAATAAGGACTTTTTTTGTTACCTCTTAATCTCTGCAAATTAGCCTAAAATTAACTGCACTAAAACACATTTGAGACAAAGAATTGTAATGTCAGTGCATACAGTCACAGAACTGTGAACTATTTGAGATACAGGGAAATGGTGCATAAATGTGTAGACCATTGTGGTTTCTAAATTATGGCTGGTTTAGGATTTAGTGTGATGTCTAAACCCAGATAATTGTTGCTTGTTCAATAGATCATGGTCAGAAAATGCAGTGTTTAGCATGAGGCCTGAGTCTAATCTACATCTGTCTATAGAATCTTTTACCCAATGCTGAAGAGGTACCAAAGCTGGGATCATCCAACAGATCCACACAAAGGATATACCTTGATTTACCCTTCACAAATGAATAACATAGAGACTGTCATCTAACCTGACTGCAGGGAAATTCTGTGATAAGGAGAGAAGGCCTGGCGTTAGAGTGGTTACATCATGCTTCTCTGTAGAATGAAAAACTTTACTCCCTGGTTAAAAAAGGAGGGAAACAAAGGAAATGTATTAAGGGAAATGAAGAACTTTGGTGGTATATATTGCAGAAAATGGGAATGACCAGTGTTTCACAACCTTGACAACTTTAAGATGTTTGGACTTCAACTCCCGGAATTCCCCAACCAGCATAGCTGGCTATGGAATTCTAGGAGTTGAAGTCCAAACATCTTAAAGTGGCCAAGGTTGAGAAGCACTGGAATAGACAGTCCAGACAAATGTTGAAAAGAATTGGAATCCACCTTTCTGTAACTTAAACTGAGAACAGCTCTTGCCCTCCTCTTACATGATATCCGTTCACATATTTGAACTGTACTATCATATATCAGTGGCCTTTCTCAAGGTTAGACACAAGCATATTCTAAAACCTTTAGACTCATCATCTACACAGTTCTTTTCTGCACCTATTCAAACTTCCTTCCAAATTAGACTGAAGGCATCATGAATTGCATCAACCTGCTTGGTCAAATACAGATACTCACACCCCACATACACACACAAATACACAGTCCACCACTAAAAGTTGGGCTGGACCCATTTCAGAACTGATAGTGGCACGTTCACATAGAGTGATGAGCCACTGTCTGTTTGAATGTGATTCTACAAAAAATATGGGAACTTGATTGGTTGACCTTACGAACAATCCTGATAATGAGTATGAATATTATTCATTATATTACTACATCACTAATTATTATATGAATCCAGGATATTAAAGTAATGAATTTAAATTAAAAGTAGGGGGAACTATACACCATTCTTGTTCACTATTTCACATCTACAGATTAAAGAATGGGTTGGACATGCAAACTAATATCTTCTACTAATATTTTTAAGAAGTTTCTTTTAAATTGCAGTACAGCTCCTTTATCTGGTCTTTATCAACCTCTTAGGTGTCAAGCCTGTTGCTGGTGGATATTAATAGGAGTTGAAGTCCATTGCATCTATTGGACCAAGTTGAAATAGTTTGGCTGATCCAAAGGACTCAAGCAAGGTTTTAACTCAGAAGACAGAATGACAGAATTGAAAGAGACCTTGGAGGTCTTCTAGTCCAACCCCCCACTCAAGGAAGAGAACCTGTATTATTTCAGACAAATGGTTATCCAATCCTTTCTTAAAACCTCCAGTGATGGAGCACCCACAACTTCATTCCACTGATTAATTGTTCTCACTGTTAGGAAATTTCTCCTTAGTTCAAGGTTGGTTCTCCCCTTGATTAGTTTCCATCCATTGCTTATTGTTATGCCTTCAGATGCTTTGGAGAATAAATTGATCCCTCCCCCCAGCAATATTTATTTAAGATCCCATGTTGTTGCACTTACCGTAAAGCTTCTGGATTTCCACATGATCCTCCGTGTGCAACTGGTATTGCAATGGGTCTCCTACTGGTCCCTGATAATATGGGTGCATGATTGAGTGCTTAGAAGATGAATGTGCTAAGCCAAGACTGTGCCCAAACTCATGAATGGCCATAGCAAAAAGATCAGTGCCAAAGTCATCTGTCAAACAATAAAAATCACTGGTTGAATAATCCAGACTGAGTCTACAAAATGGATTTACAAATAGCACAGCACAGAATCAAAAGGACAGCAAAAATGTCCAATAATTTCCTATTTTGCTGAATCTTTTCTGGCATCTTGAGAGCTATAAACAATGCTCAGTCCAGATTAGGAATGAAAAGTACCTATGGATAATGGCTGCCTCTTCTTAAAATGGCTCATTTCCTACACCTGGATTTCCTTTGTTTTTTCTTGAAGACATTTTGCTTCTCAACCAAGAAGCTTCTTCAGTTCTTGGATGCTCACCCACGAAGCTGAAGAAGCTTCTTGGATGAGAAGTGAAACATCTTAAAGGAAAAACAAAGAAATTCCAGTTGCCTTTTGAAAAGGCACCTTTGAGACAACTTTGACCTGGATGACTGAGAATCTTCATAGACATTCCCCTCCCACCAAGTTAAACTTCTCAAACTTCAGCCATTAGGTACCCCAGAGCAGAGAACTGGATTTGCCCTAAAAGTCTCCATCCTAGATGATGGGACCGGGTTGCATCAGAGGGTGAATCTTTGGATACAGGGCAATAGCTCAGCCTGCTTAACGGATGGAGGAAAAGTCAAATGGGCCAGACTAACAGAATACTTTTATTTTTAGTTTGTGTTTTTCAACACTGGTTTGCACCAAATCTTCCCCACACGTGAAATCAGAAGGATAAATTCTTCTTGGATTATGGTGAAAGTCTTAGAGTGCCATTAAAAACGATGAAAGTGGGAATAAAGCCATAATCATGGTCAGAGGGGGAAAAAAGTTTTTTGATTGAGGTAGACATTAGGGACCCTATTTTGGAAGTTCGAAAAAACAATGAAAAATCCCTGTGATCGAACAACCACATTATAAAATGCATTATGGAATATATATGTTGACTTTATTGTGCTTTTTTGTTTGATAGTTGCCCTACCTCTATGTCACAAATTCAGCAAAGCCTCCTCTTCCTCAGGTTCATTGTAGCTCCTTTTGGGCATTCACTTGAACCCATAGAGAGGTCAGCATGGGGGAGGGGAGAAAAGTACACGCAGCCTTCAGGTCACTCAGAGGGTGTACTGACATTCAAGCCAAGGCAAGTATAGTTGACCTTCAGAGCTTTAGATAAAAGTGAAGTAACAGGAGAAGACAAGGGCAGGATTCTATGCCTGGCCCCATTCTGCATCCAATGTGAGCCTTTCCATGCAGTCAGGCAAACACCTGAACAGGTTTACAGTTCTTAACTCCTCCACTATTTCTGAAAGTCAAATCACCTGGTGAGCGGAAAGTCCATTCTTCATCCCCATCAAAATGGACAGTGCCAGCCCTCTGGGGGTCTCCGGGAAAGAATGCATGGGCCACCATCCCACCAGGTCCATCAAAGGGATAACTGTCATGGTGATCCAGCTGGAGGAACTCCACAGAGATGTCAGCAGTGTGGCCGCCAACCTCATGAAAGGTTAATGGTATAGCTTCACTCCAAACCTTCAGGGCGTAATAGATCAATACTCGCATCATCTCTCGGCTGAGACGAGCTCTTTGGGGGTAGCTCTTCACCCTATGGGAAAAATAAAATCTGCAGGTGAAAGCAACAGGAATATCATTTGCCTTTCCTAAAGCATACTAAATTTGGCTTGATTGAAGTAGTGAAGGGCATTCTGCAAATCCAGAAAACTGGTTCCCTCAAAAACTTTTTAATCATGCTGTGCCAATATAGTGGAGTAGTCAAAATATTGGATTGGATCCTAAATAAGGTTTCATGAAACACAATTCCTGGCTTCACATAACACGCTATACCAAATAGACTTTATAATGGCTTAACATGATGCCCAAGTTCATTTAGCTGGCAGACTCCACTGCTAGGTTTGTCTAACCACAATAAAGTAGAAGCTACCCATTTCCATGTTAGCCTAGTTGTCTGAAAGTTGGCACTGAACAACAGTGTTTTTACAAGGTACAATTCTTTTCCCAATCTAATTTCCCACCAAGTTAGTGTCTCTCTACTTTGGCAACTTTAAGATGGGTAGACTCCAGTATGCTCCAGTATGCTGGCTGGGGAATGCCAGGACTTGGACTCCACCCTTCTTAAAGTTGCCAAGGTTGAGAAACATTGCATTAAGCATACATGTGGATACCTACTTCCAGGAGATGTTTCTTTTAGTCCAAACTGAACCAGCACTGCGCCTCTTCCGACTTTTTCTCCTTTGCCCTCTCTTCTTCCTTGCCCTCTCTTTTAAAGAAAGCTCTGGAGGGAAATTGGGGATAATATCAGGCAAGGCACAGCGAGGCATCTGGATCAGACTCAGTGTAGCATCATCTGCAAGAATTCAAGGGAAGAGAAAGAAAAACCTCAGAAAAAATTAAACTTTTGCTCCTTACCCTATCTCTTTCAACTTATTTTGCCTCAATTTCTTGGAAACAGGCATTTTTGGGGCCAGTTTTATTAACAGAAAGGCTCAAACCTAAACCTCTGATGGCATCAAAGGGTGACCTGAAATGCATTGATTCTGCAGAGTTGCCTCCAATCGTGAGATGGGTGGCATATTAAATCAATGCATTCTGAAAACTAAAGCAGTATATGAAACATGAACTCTACTCCTACACAAAACCTTAGTACTATACCCCATGTAGTCATAGCTAGCAAAGATATATATTTCCTAACAGAATAATGCAGACACATTTTTCCTGATAGTTTCCCTCATTTTATTTCACTTAAGAATCCAATGTGGAAAACCAACGGTTGTAATTTTGTCTAGAAGCATGAATTCGGTTCTCCTGGGAGGAGCATGTAATCTTCAAGATATTCAAGAAGTGCCTGGGACTCTCAAGGATGCCACAGTAGCATCTTTCATTTCATTTCATTTCATTTCATTTATTTGATTTATATACCGCCCCCTCTCCCGAAGGACTCGGGGCGGTTCACAGCCAATAAA
>JAEANM010004417.1:0-20846 GCA_017656035.1 Myanophis thanlyinensis
AGAGAGAGAGAGAGAGAGACCATAGGCACTATTATAGCACAGCACAGAAGGGAAGATTGCCAGCAAGTTTTATTATACTTTTGTTATCTATTGCAAGACTACTTCAGATACCTGTTTATTGCTATCTCTTGTGTTTAAGTATAGAGAATTTTCTACTGCTTCCTGAAAATTGCATCTGTTTGCATTTATCCTTTGTAGGGCAATCATGGCATGGCTAAGGAGCTTTATCAAAGTCTGCTGACTCAGGTAGCGTCAGAACACTTCTACTTCTGGCTGAACAGTCTGAAGGAGTTTTCCCATGCAGAGCAGTGCTTAACTGGGCTGCAAGAGAATGATTACAGCTCTGCTCTTTCTTGCATTGCTGAGTCACTAAAATCTTATCACAAAGGAATAGCTTCTTTAACGGTCAGTATTTTTTTTCTTTTGCAGAGCTATTAGTCAAAGTACAAGTAGTCCCTTGCTGATAGCAATTTGTTTAGTGGCCATTCAAAGTTACAATGGCACTGAAAAAAGTGACTTATGAATGTTTTTTCACACTTAAGATCTTTCCACCATCTCCATGATCGTGTGATCAGAATTCAGATGCTTGGCAACTGGTTCACATTTATGACATTCAGTGTCCCAAGGTCATGCAATCACCTTTTGTGAGCTTCTGGCAAAGAAAGTCAATGGGGAAGCCAGATTCACTTTAACAGCTGGGTTACTAACTTATCAATTGCAGTGATCCACTGTGACAAGACTTAAGTGTCTCACTTAGTATAGAAAATTTGGGCTCAATTGCAGTTGTAAATTGAGGAGTACCTTGTAACAATCTCTTATTTCTTCTGTTTTGAGCTATAGCCTTCTATGTCCTTGGAAAACCAATAAAAAGTTTATATCTCATGGTTCAGAAAAAGCTTTGGCTGGAGCTGAGTTTTCAGCAGTGATTCAGTGTGTTTTCATTTAGGAACTGGAGATTCCATCATTTTGTAGACCTCTGGTAGGCCCAAACTTGGACATGTGCTCCCATAAGCTTCCTCCCTTTCTAAAGAAGACCCAAATACAGTTAGTGGGGCATTCCAATGGCGCATGTGAAAATCTTGTCTGATATATCCTTTTCTTTGCTTCTCTGATCCTTTTTATCCATAGTCCAAAGGCTGGCCAAACTAAGAAGTCCAATAGCTTCTTTGTAGACTAATCTATGCCTGGATTATTTGGAGGCCAGGAGGCATCTACTGTTTACAAAAGAACAGGAAAAAAATCCCTTGCACCTTTAGCAATAAAATTCTTTATTGTTGCAGAAGCAAACTCAAGGGTGTGTCCCTCATTGAACTAGCAGTGTAGGCAATGTGGAAGGGAGGAGTATTTAGTTTCTCAATAACTTCATTTATTGTGCAGTTAGTTTACTCCCACAGTAATTTCAGCCACAAAATACTGCTGTGTAAGTGTAGGTGTGAGCACACCATGAATTGCTTTGATACATGCATTAACTTTTCATCCAAGAGTGAGTATGGAGGAGGCAGAGTCAGAACACTAACATTTTTGACTGCAATTTGAGCAATCTTGGATTCTTTTGTATAATCAATCAAGTGCCAAAGTTTCATTCTGCAAAGAGAGATCCTTCTTCCCACAAGCTTATTTTTTTAAATTAATAAAAATGTGGCTTTTGCAGGAATACAGCTATGTTCCACATTCCTAAAGCATTTAAAAAGAGAGGTTAACTTGCCTGCTGCATATATTCTAATGAGGCATAGGATTTGCAACTGAATTATTCATCTCAGAAATGCTGTATTTGCCACATAGTCTTGAGATGGGTTAGTAAAGCTAGGAAAAGAGATGAAGTTGAGATTTAAAATATCTTTAAAGCTTCATTCACAAAGTGACTCATCAGCCAATTTGGTTTAAATTAGAACACCAAATTTTGAATTAGAGAACCCTGTGGTCAAAGTCTCACCTCTCAGGCTGGGCCTATTGCTTGCTTCCCAAGTTTAAAAATGTGGTACAGATGTGATGATTAAATACTGAAATCCATATTATAGATATAAGAGTCACAAGGAGTCCTCAATTTACAACCACAGTTGGGACCAGAATTTTGATATCTAAGGGATATAGTTGTTAAGTATCATCACATGACCAGGCTCAATTTTACAATATTTTTTACAGCAGTCATTAAGCAAATCATCACAGTTGTTAAGTGAATCACACAATCTTTAAATAAATCATGTGGTCATTAAGTGAATCTGGTTTTCCTCATTGACTTTGCTTGTTGCAGGCCAGCTGAGAAGGCCACCTATTGCAATCATGTGACTACAGGCCATTGTGGCCATTTTTAAATACAAGCCAGTTACCAAACACCCAAATTGCAATCATGTGACCATAGGGGTGGTATGACTGTCAAAACCTAAAGGATGAGTTATAATCACTTTTTTCAGTATTATCATAATTCCAAACCAGAGGCAAAATTCAGCCGGTTCTAGCTGGTTTGGCAGAACTGGTAGTAGAAGTTTGAAATTGGCCCACCCACCTGCCCAAGCCCCTATTCTTCCTTATACGCGCTCCATTGTTTTTTTACCTACCTAAATCAGCTGTTTTGAGTGTCTGCGAAGCCTTCCTGATGATCCCTATTGCCTCTGGAGCCTCTAAAAGTCCTTTAAAGCACTGTGCTGCAGCGCGATTGATGTGCATGCGCACGCACTGAACCGGTAGCAAAACAGGTCGGATTTCGCCCCTGTTCCTAACTGTCTTTAAATGAGTGTTTGTAAGTAAAAGAATACTTGTAGAATTTCCTTTTGAGCTTTTACAAATATAGGCTGTCTATATTTATTCTATAGATTTCTGGATATAGAAATTATGTCTTTGAAGCAAATCACTGGGTGTGATAGAAAGAAAAGAATGGGTAAAGAGCTTACTTATTAGCTTAGCTAAATTCCTTCGCTCTTATGATGTACAATTGTCATTTTTTACTCCAGAACATGGCAATTTGTCAACCTCAGCTAAGCAGAAATGAAACAGTTTACATAGAGCGGAAAATATATTTAATCACATAATGGTATGAAAATTCTAATTTGAATAGAAAGAATATATGAAAATTGAGGCTTTTACAAGTGTCAGGTTGAGTCTTTATTAACCTTGCAATAGCTTTTATTTGAGGAAACTATACAAATGTGATCATATAATTCAGGGGTCCCCAACCAGGCCGTGTGAGTGGTGGATGAGTGAAGCTTCATCTCAGCATGTGGGGGATCTAGGCTGTGTATATGAAACCATCCCCGTCTCCCTCACTGATCGGTGGAGCCAGAAAGGTTGAAGGTTGCTGATATAATTTATTCATCACACTGGACAAATGTTTGCTTGGTTATTGGGAATGTCTTTGATTTTGCTCTTTAAGAGGATATTTAAAAACTGGGAGGGAAAAGTGTTGCAGTCAATATCAACAAAGTTATTATAAGATGTTCATCACTGCAAAAAGCATTTGATCTGATGCCTATATGTTCTTTACAAGTGCCCTCTTGGAATTTTATCTCTTTGTGTTTCTTTTCCTTTATCCTGCTTCCATTAGTTTCAAAGGATAATTCAAGAATCAGATTAGATAATTGGAGTTTAAGAATATTACAAAACCATAGTATCATAACATATTTCCTAACAATAGGACAGTAATCCATTGTACCATCTTATCCTTGGAATATTATGTTCACTAATTACTCGTTTCTTACTGGAAAACAAGTCCTATTCATCTTCTCAAGCTGATTTAATTGGCTCAGTGAAATAGATGATGAACATACTACACTAGGTCACCATAACCTTCTCATTGTGCAAACAATATTGGTTTGATAATCAATATGTTAAATATAGTCCATCACCCCCAATGCAAATTGCAACAATCTCAAAACATAAGCAGAAGCTAGCATCTGCACAGTCATTTGTGTAAGTGGTTTGCTGCTTTTAATAAATAATCCCTCACTATCTAGACAAGCCTTCCTTTCCCCTTTGGAAAATCATTTCCAACCATTTACTAGATTATTATTTATGAACTTGCTTACTTTGGACTCAGATTATTATTCTCCAAATTATGTCTTTACCTGATTGTTATTTTTTTTCCCTCCCAGGCTGCCAGCACACCACTTAACCCTTTGAGCTTTCAGTGTGGGTTTGTTAAACTACGCATTGACCTTCTCCAGGCTTTCTCTCAGCTCATTTGCACCTGTAATAGCCTGAAGACTAGTCCCCCACCTGCCATTGCCACAACAATTGCTATGACTTCAGGCAGTGATCTCCAGAGATGTGGTCGTATTTCCAACCAGGCAAGTGATCTGATCTACCTGTGTTGTTATTGTGGGAACATACTTCTTTGTCATGATTCTCTAATTACTTGCATGAGTTATACATCTGTGCAAAGCCCCTTTGAACCTTCTAGAGTCCAGAGAATTGCAGGTAGTCCCCGTTTAATGTTTTTAGTTACAACAGTGATGAAAAACTAACTTTATGATCATTCCTCACATTTACAACCTTCAAAGTTATGTAAGATGAAGAAAAGCTGAAGTAAGCACAGACAGTTTTACATAACAGCCACTTAACAAGAAAGTTGCCAGTCCCATTTGTAGTTACTAAATGAGGATTACCTGTGTTTGGTGGGAACTTTATCCCGACAAGTATCACAACACTAGCTGTACTTCCCACTAAACCTCTTAAAATTTATTTAAGACCACCATGGTTGTTAAAATAAATTGTTCTCCTGTTATTTTTTGTATTTTCTCTCAATTCTTCTTCAAATTCCTTGAATGATTTATAAGTAAAACTTGTCTTCCCATTGCAGTTGCCTGGCATTATTGGAACAACTTTTCTTTCTGTATTGTGTACTAACAGTATTCTTCTTTGATGAAAGTACTATACTAGTTACCTAACTATTGCTACTTGTTTACTGAAGAGGCTTGTCATAATTGTCTTTTTAATTTGTGAGCCACTGGATTGGACCAAGCCTTAATGAAAGCAGAATCAAAGTTGTTGTAACTTCCTTATCTTTCTCTAAACTTCCCATTGTGTCCCAGAAAGTGTATGGTGGCTTCCATATCTTTTTAAGAGACCAATCAAGAGTTAAATTTACAAGATGGGTAGATATATGCATCACTCTAATAATAAATAAATGTTCCATTGCCCACAGAGAGTTTTTAAGTATCTGTGCTGTGTTTATTGGTACTGAGGAAATGACACATTGAGGATTCAAGATGTTCTGTGAGGCCTGCTTTGCCTCATTCTGACGGAGGCAAAATGAAAAATAGGGATAAAACTCTGTCCTTTTCCAATCCATCTCTAGAAAGGTCTTTCACACAATGGCGTTCTCCAAATCTGTAACTGCCAGTTTCACCACTCATTAAATCTGCATCACGTTCTCTTCAGTCATAGAAATCGATCCTGAAAAAAGAAATCTAAGACAGATGCCTCCTAAGAGTTACAGCAGCTTTGTAATAAAATTCCTGTTGTTTGCAGGTTTTTTCTTAATGTCACTGAGATCTGCCTTCTTGTAATTTATCGTCAATATTCTATATCCTATGCTTTTAAGAGCAGAAATTAATAGTTGTTTTCTGTGGCAGAAACAAAATATTTCTTCCCCCTTTGTGCATTTTTCTGTAGAAGGCAAATTAATGCCAGCCATCTCAGGATGTCATTGGCAGTTAATTTCGTAAAACACTCCAAAACATTATAGTTTTGTGATCTAATTTTGTCAGATGTGTAATCTAATTGTGTTTAATTTTTCAAGTTGCCTGGAATCAAAAGTAGGTGTTATATATAGAAAATTATTAAACTGTTTAGGAATTTACTGAAAAAAAATGGTTTACTGATATTTTAGATCAATGACTATTTTATGTTCAAAGAAATTAGATCCCTGCAATATCTCTAATAATGCAGTTTTACATATGCAATAATATTAACATATCACTGAAGCATAAGGGCATTGAAACAAACAAATGATCAGAAAATTGTCATTTGTTGGATACCAGGAATCAGTAGTGTGCATTGGTTTCCATCTAAATTATTCTAAAGGCCGTAATGAATGTAGCTTAGCGGGTCTTCCTGTTCCATAATATGAAAAGTCCTGTTTCTTCTATTTATTCATCTGAAATGAGGGGAGGAGAAATGGGAAAGCAATGTGTGAGTCTGTAGCAAAGAGAAAATCTTACATACAAACTTAACAGCAGAACAAGGGGACAAGGCAAATGCTACTTTTAGCAAAATAAGTATGCCAATAATCTCATCTTGCTTCATTTTATAGGTAGCTGTAAGAGAGAATTAGAGCCAGGTACAGAAAGAAGTTTAGGATAGCGTTTAGGAGTCTCTGCAGCAGAGACTGGCCTTTGATCTAAGAATAAGGTAGACTTGGTGTAGGGGTGCGATGATAATTGAAGTGAAAATAAGCAGTAGATAAGCATGGGAAAAAGAACAAGCCAATATAATATAAACCTCTTTATGTATTATGTTCAGTCATGACCAGTGTCTTGCTTTTGTTTCTCTTTTTCTGTTTCACCTCTACTCTGTGCTACTGCAGATGAAACTCTCCATGGAAGAATTCAGAAACCTTGCGGCAAGATATGGGGATCTCTATCAGTCTTCTTTTGATGCAGACTCTGAAACTCTGAGAAATGTGGAACTGTATCCTGCTTCTTACATATATGAAAAAAAGTTTAGATCTCGGAATTTAATATTAGAGCCTCTGTTGTATTGTTATTTATGAATACAGAAAGAAAAAAAACAAAGAAAGATGCTTGAAAAACGTAGACAGGCATTTGTTGTCTTAACTTCCTCCTTCAATTTAAAAAAAATTAACCCCTTAAAACCCTATATGCTTGGATTTGGCTTACCTTATAATGTATTATATATATGGAAGACATTCTTGTCTGAATTCAATTATCTTGCTTCTTAAACAACCAGAGCTTAGATGTCCCCCCCCCCCCCAAAAAAAAAAAATAGGCTCCCTTGAATCTATTATGGGAGCTTAGGTATGCATACAGTTGTTAGATACTTACAGTTTGAACATGCAAGTTATTTTAAAAGTTAAAAACAAAGCATAATTACAGTTGGCCTGCCAGAATTCATCACTGAAAGTACGCCTTTTAATTTAATTTAAAATTTAACTTCTGTCCCATTTAATATAACCCATCCCATATTGTCTTACTGTTAGTGATTGATTATCAAAAGTAGAATTGTGAAATCAAGTGTCTTCTCTGCCCAAGAACAAAATACTCTACTTCAAAGCTGTGTTCTGAGCTGGGAGCAAAATAAGACATTCCATTCCATATTGTTGTTCTCATTTCTCCAAAGGTTGGAGAGTACAAAAGCCATTAAAACTATTGAGACACAAATTCCATTACTGATATGAGAAAGTTAATAGTTTACAGATGGTAATGCCATGTTGCTTTTGCTATACTTTCTCTGTGAATCATGCTTTCTTTTTGAGATAAGTTGCTGAATGCAAAAATGTATTTCGTACTTGTACATCAAGCAGTGTACATATGCTTTCTTCCAGTTGCCAAATATAAAAACCACCATGCTTTCTTCATTTATATATTGGGGTTTTTGTTGACGAGTTATCAAGTGTCAAATTGGGCCTTCGGATTGCCCATTAATAGAGCTACTGTTGCTGCATTGCAGAATACAGGTTACCGGCAAACTGCAGTTGTGTTAAGCTGAATCCATTATTGTTGTTTGCTTCATTTCCTGGCTCAGTTGCATGAGAATCTGAAAAAGTTGTTTGACTACATATTTTTTAAAATGTTGAAGTTATTTTAAAATAACTGCAGTTGGTTCAGAATGCGGCTGCGTGGGTAATTATGGGAGCCTCTAGGAGCTCCCACATTACATCCTTCCTGCACGAGCTGCACTGGCTTCCTGTGGCCTTCCGGGTGCAGTTCAAGGTGTTGATGCTTACTTTTAAAGCACTCCTTGGCTTGGGACCCGGGTACTTATGGGACCGCCTGTTGCCATCGTCAGCCTCCAGCCGACCAGTGTGCTCCCATAGGGTTGGCCTCCTCGGGGTTCCATCATCGGGATGGTGTCGTCTGGCAGCCCCGAGGGTACGGGCCTTCTCTATGGCAGCACCCTCCCTGTGGAATGAACTCCCCCTGGAGATTCGTACTATTACGGATCTCCGGTGTTTCCGACATGCCCTGAAGACCCATTTATTTCAACTAGCTGGCCTGGCCTGATACCTGGGATTTTAAATTTAACTTAATTTTATTTTAAATGTAATTAATTTAAATTAAATTTTAACTGTTTATATTTTAATTGTTTTTAACTGATTTTAATTGAATTTAAATTATGTGATAATCTTAACTAAGACAGCCTTCATTTAATTATTTTAATAGATTTTTAATTGTTTATTGTATTCATGTTTTATTGGCTGTGCACCGTCCCGAGTCCCTAGGGAGAGGGGGCAGTATATAAATCAAATAAATAAATAAATAAAAAGTCACCTTCTAGGTAGTTTTTCTGCACATAAGTTGATAGACAACATAGTATAGCTACCAGTACTGTTGCAGCCCCAGGACAAAAAGTAAGCGAGCACGCGGGAGCTCCCCATTATAATTTATGCAAGAATACTCAAAATAGTTTTGATGTGATTCAGTCAAAAAATGGAAGGCTCAGAATGTTCCATTGTAATGTCTGAAGTGGAACTATTCTGAAGGTTTTTTTTTTTTTCATTTTGTCTCTACCCTACATCACAAGCCATAGATATTTCTTTCCTAGTTCTGAGATGTGTTTCTTTTTCCTCTAGCTACATATGCAAATAATTGAGAAGGCAATTTTGTATATGCAAAATATGCTTTCTGTTAACCCAATGGGAAATAGTGTAAAATTACATTTTTAAAAATGTAGTATTATATGTTTAATTTTGCTCTGGGAAAGCAGGACTCTCCCCATTTCTTCCACTTTGTTATTTAAGACTCTTATTTGCTTCATTTATTCTTTTGGCAATGGGAATTGCTGTTACAAATGAACTTCCAACTGTGCATAGATCTCTCTTATTTGCACATTTGTCTGCCCTGGGCTGCTAGCCATATCCTGTGAACTGTTCATTCAGGCCTTTTATATCTTGTACCAGCAACTGCCAACTTCTTTTGACGGTTTTTTTGCACTGTTACAAGAGAAATATGTCTCCAGATTATAAGAATACTTGTGTCTCATTCAAATAAATAGACTGACTTTTCAATGCTATAGGATATGTCATATATGTGTAACAAATGCCAGTTTCCCATCATTATTCAAATCCTTTTATGTGTAAGATAATATGAAATATATGTTGCAACTTTTCTTTGTTAATATTCTTTAACATTACTTCAGGCAGCAGCAGAGTTGTTTATTAATATCACATGCAATTGAAGCTCTGATCTTAGATCCTGAATCTGCAAGGTATACATAATTCAAATTGCCTTTTGTCTTTCTTTTATTTGCTAAACTTTTCACTAATATTCATGTTCCCTCCATATGTTGGCTGGACATTACGGGAGCTGAAAACCAGCATATCTGGAAGGGTCATCTGAGCAGTTCTGTTATAAAATAAAAGCTATACAACGTTTCTGTAAAAGAGCACTCATCAGCTGCTTCTTGAATTCTTTATGAAAGCAATGTAGCAATAGCAATAGCACTTAGATTTATATACCGCTCCACAATGCTTTACAGCGCTCTCTGAGTAGTTAATATATGTCAGCATATTGTCCTCTACAATTTGGGACCTCAAGTATACTTAGGGAAAACAGCTGTCTTATGTGAATATTTCTTCTGGGGTATGTGTGCTGTACTTTGATCTAAAGCTGCACAGATGCTTTAGAGTGGAGATGGGCCTTATTTTTTTTCAAAGTTCATACATATACAAGCAATTTTTCAGCTTGAATCTAAATATCTGTAGGGTAATGTAGTGTTTCTCAACCTTAGCAACTCGGGAATTCTGGGAACTGAACCCCACCATTATTTTCCGCTAGCAAGCATGTGCATATTTCCTGTGCAATATTAGAACAGGTTCTGGAACACATTTGAGACACTGCATTCAGTGCTGATTTGTTAGGCTTCATCATCAGTCTATATGAGTCTAATGCTCAGCCTAAAATCTGGGTGAGTTGAGAACAGTCACCACTTATTCAATTCATTATTTAAAAGGTTGGACTTGAAGATATACTCCAGATGGTTTGGAGATGTTTAAATGTTCAGGAAAATGGAGATATTAACTGTGAAATAGAAAACTATTATGAGATTTAATTAATGTAATGGCTTCAATATTTAAGAGAATACAAGAAACTATCCAAGAATATTACTCTTGGTATATTGTGTTTTCTATGTTTAATTTTCCATAAGTAATATAATTGATAATCGTTGTTCTGTTAACTCTTTCAACTATGATGCTTCAAATATGTGTGAAGTCCCCAACTTACAACCACAATTGAGACACAATTTCTGTTGCTAAGGGAGACAGTTCTTAAGTGAATTTTGCCCCATTGTACGACTTTTCTTGCCACTGTTGTTAAGTGGATCACTGCAGTTGTTAAGTGAATCTGGCTCCCCCATTGACTTTGCTTGTCAGAAGGTCTCAAAAGGGGATCTCATGACCCTGGGGCACTGCAACCATCAAAAATACCTGCCAGTTGCTAAGCATCTTAATTTTTATAACGTGACCATGGAGATGCTGCGTGAAAAGTAGTCATAAGTCACTATTTCACTGCTGTTGTAACGTCGAACAATTACCAAATGAACTGCTGTAAGTTAAAGACTGCCTGCACACAAAGCTCTTCAGGAAAGATAAAATAACTACACTCTGAGTATCTACTTTTTAAAACAGCTTTCAGGAATATGGCTCTGCTGGAGTGGCCCATGCTGCAAGTGAATATGAAAGGAGAATGATGTCTGTGTTTGGCCATGTGTTGGAAGAAGTGGAAGCCCTGAACCGAAAATATACACCAGTATCCTACATGGCAAGTAATATCATATATGGAAATCACTCCAGCTTTTGGCCTGACATAAGGGAACAGAATCCTCAAACTGAAAATTTAAATAAGGTTTTCTACATGTATATGCATATATTTAATCAAAATGTCCTTCAGTAGAAAAGTAGGAATGAGACTGCTTCTCTTTTCTGCCTAATTTTATTTCATTTTCCAGATCTTGAATTTTTAAAATATACTTCAAGCTCTCATGCTATGATGGGCATTGTGTAAAAGGCTTAGTTGTAGAGCATGCCAGAGACCTTATATAATTGGCCTATCTTTGCTTTATTCGGTAATACTGATTGGGTTTCAGCACAGCTTTTAACCAGTTTAGTATTTCTTTTATTGTCTCAATCGTCTATGAATACTAGTGCCATTTATACTTGTTCCAAAAACAAAGTGGCAAACAATCAATGTTGCATTGAGTTTACTCTACTTTCCATACTTGGAACAAAATCAAGATTTTAGATGTTCTTCAAGCCAATTTTATTTGATCCTTTGGAAAAGACAGCATAGATTTTGAGGGTTTTTTTACCTGTTGTGCAGGAGAAAGTAGATTTGAATTTTTATGTTCATCGAAAAGGGCATAGACTTCTGAAGAAAACTGAAATTACAATAACACCTGAACAGCACGAAGGAGAACAGTTATCTTAAGACTTGTTTGCATACTTCCTAAAGACATCAGATTGACCAAACAGGATGCTGGATTAGTTAGATTTTTGTTTTGACCCAACAAGAGTAGTCTCAGTTTAGGTCTATTTTTTTCTGGCCACTTTTGTTTAGTGTAGTGCAGCCTTTGCTGGCATGTTTCAGACCTCGGTTCCCATAATCTTCCAGCCAAGCAAGGAAATAATTTTGCTAATTGGAGGATTATTAAAATAAGTCAAGATAAGCACCAAATTGATGCTGACTGTTAACATCAGATGTTCTCTTGTGTTCTTCAGATTTGCATATTTTCTTCCAGATTTCTTCCATTTCCAGTTTCCCATCTCTGGAGCTTTTTGACTCAATAGTATGTTGTGTCTTGGCTTCCTAAGCACCAGGAACTAAAGTATAAACGCCCAGAGTTTGTTCATGATATTTCATATTCCTTTTGTAAAACAAACAATTCTGATCAGACTTGTCATTCTTTTGTTCTAGCATACTGCCTGTTTATGCAGTGCAGTCATTGCCTTGCTTAAAGTCCCCTTGTCATTTCAGAGGTATTTTTTTCAGAAGCTACAATCAACTAGCATTAAGGTAAGCTATATTTGCATTTAGTTATAATTGCAGTTTGGGGGAAGAAATGTTATTTATAACTCCTAGACAAGCAGGCTGACAGAAGTGGCTGGAGTAAAGTGGAGACAACCAATTGCTGCCCAAGTTCTGATTTACTAATGATGTTACATTAGACTTTTAATGAAATATTTGAACTAGAATTCATATCTGAAATAAGGTTTTGATTTAAAAAATAATTTTAAATCAGTGGTTCTGTTTTGTATTATGAGATAGTTTTATGAAGAGCTTCAGTTACAATTCATTGTTGCCTTGCAGCTTAATGGACAGACATTTTCTAGCAAATAAAGATATTTTTTGAAGCAAGTAGTGCTTTTTTAATGTATTGATGTTAAGGATGATTTTATGTTGCTGCTTCTGTTAGCTTACTAATGCATTTTATTGTATTTTTTATTCGAAAAACTATAGATGGCAAAATAAATAGAGCAATGTAGCACTTTGCAATTTGATTTCTTTATCTTAGCTTGTGTGAGTATTTTAGGTCTAGGTCACCTCTCTGATTTGTTCTTTTTTAAATAGAGGGGTTGCTCTACTTCGGTTTTTTAAACTCTGGTAAAATCAGCAAAGAAAGACCATGAATGAAGCCTGTGCAAAATCTGATATTCACAATTTAGCCCACAGAATAAGTAGCAATTTTTAAAAGAAAAGTTTTTCAGAAGGCTAATCAGTCTCTTTCACTGCTGGATAGAGAGAACATCAGTAGGGTTGTTTTTCTGCTTCCTCCAAATTAGAACATTGTCTTGGTCCTCTCTGTCTCTCGGTTTTTATCATCCCAAGCTGATGATGGCAGGAAAACTGGTGAAGGAAGGAGATGGGGTAGAAAGTAGATGCACAGAAAAAATGATGGAACATAGTAGTGACTGCTGTATAATTAACAATGACAGAATTAATATTGGATGTTGGATCCTTCCTTCCTTCCTTCCTTCCTGCCTGCCTGCTTCTTGAGTACCCCAGTTTTTGGCAGCATTTCTCAGGTGATTCTGATTTCTGGCTGCTATACAATCTTTCGGAAGCTTGACAGATTCCAATAGTTTGTGTTGACCTTTTAAATTCTTGTGGTCTGTTTTACTGCTTTATTTTGCTGCTTCATATTAATGGTTGCTTTATTGATTATCCATTTGGTATAAGATGGTGTCAGATGACTCTAGTCTATTAACCATATATCCTGCTTATAAAATAATAATGCTACTAGACAAATATGTTCTCTATAAATGGATCATACATTAAAGGCAATCATTCATTGATGGAGAGCACCTCGACAAAATATTTCCGATTATTGCCTAATGTCAATGCATGCTTGTTTTCCACGTTCGGTAGAGATCTTAGTTACCTTGTAATTTTGCCACAGAGAGAGCATACCTTTCTCTATGAAAAATGTTTGATGTGAACATGCAAAAGATATGTTTATTAATTTTTTCCCCAATCCAACATGAAATTGCATAGAAAGTACCTGGGGTCAGAAATCCCTGTTTCTGTCAACAAAATACCTCTTTGAATATTGAACCAAAGAGGGCCAAACGGGTGTGGGGAGAAACTGGCAAAAGAATGATTGATACTGAAAATGGGGCCAGATCAGGCCAGGAGCTATGAGGAAAAAGTGTTGAAAAATTCCCACAGTGCATTCTTGTGGAACGAACAGTTGGCCAGCAATGTGGAATCTTGGCAGCCGCTCCGTTCTAAGCAGCATCTCCTCTGTTTGGGTCATATGACCTAGAGTACAGCGTATGCAGCCCTTGCCTCCCAGTGCACACATAAAACACAAACATATGGCCCCCATGTCAAAAGGTTTGGAAAAAAATCCTGAAGTCATGCTCTGCTTACTTTCCATGCTGTGTTTTATCAAGATTATACAATGAAATATTGCTCTCTGTGATTTGACTTTTGTGTGTTATTTCTATTAGAAATAGTGCAATCTTTCTGCTAAATGAAAGGTGTGCTAGTAAATAAGTAAATGTTAACATCCAGTTTAAATGCTACATTTTAGTTCTCTTTCTAAATTTTGTGGTAGTTCTGATGCCTGCATATGTAGAGAGAGAAATGTGCCAGGGTACAGGTCTCATTAGGATGGTTAAGGAAAATGAGCAGCCAGCAGACCCAAGAAAAAGACTATTTGCCTTCCCAAAGTAATATTTCATATTTCTGCTACAGTTTCACTGGCATATGGATTGGTGTGCACAGAGGATGAGACTTTAGGAATGACCATGAATCCAAAATATTTCATTACGAGCAGATCTAACAAATATATTTCATACCCATATATGTAAACAAACTGTAATGTTTGGTTTTGGAATACTTGCAATACATTTTACATACTGCTTTAATTTATGCAGTAGATAAACTCAATAGTAAATGGCATAATGTAGAAGGTTCTAGGCTATCTTCCTGGTTTGTAGCAGATGGTGCGCAAAACATCTGCATATCCCTCATTGTTAATCAAAGTGGAGAATAAGGTTGAGTGGTCAATTAGTTTTGGAGGCAAAAGATATATTCTCTTACGTTTGTATTTATTTGAAGGTTACAAAAAAAGTTGAATGTACTAGAATGAACAAGATAAGTTTACAAAGGAAATACACAAAGAAAAATTGTATGGTTTGAGATAAAAAGGAGGATTGATAAAGTTGGATAGAATTGATAAGCTTTATGAAACAGTATATGGACATGGTAAAAATAATGAGAGCAATAATAGAAAATAATAGAGAGGTATAGTGAATAGTATTTATGTGCTCTAATTTTAGTCATGTTTCCTTTTCTTTTTCCCTTTATTTATTTATTGGTTTTGACTTCCTATTCATTTAATGTGTTTGCATTATGTTGCTTCCCCTGAAAGGCAATAGCATGATAGTTAGGCATAAATATTTCAGTGCTGCAAAAAGAACCAAAATTAAAATAAATCAATGCATAAGCGGAAAAGATTATGCAAAATAAAGTAATCCAGTAGTGTGCTGAAGAATTTTCTTCAAAATGGATAGCTCTTCCCACCCTGCTGCATCTTGCTCAAAAGTTTACCCGATAAATCTCTCAAGAAAATAATTCCAGAGCACAGGTGCAAGCAGAAAAGTTACTCTTTGCAGAAGGTAGGGAAATCTTGAGGTTTCTTTTAGGTAATCAGTTGATTATGTCAAGAACAGTTGAGTTCATGTCTGTTTCGATTTGCTTGGAGTGTGTTTATTTAAGATTATTGCAATCAAAACCTAAGGGCTTTTAACAACTCAGGAAGCTTACTTAAGACCTTGTATAATGCTATAAGAGTCATGTTTAAAAGCACAGGTTTTTCCTGCAGTTGAGATCCTTGAGGCACTTTTTATACAGAGCAGGAGCAGTAGACTGGCTGCCCCTGCTTTATGATGCTGAGCTTAATATTTAAAGCTTCAAATATGCACAGGTCAGATTGCACACACATAAAGACCTCTTTGGTGGAGATTAGGTGACAAGAGATCTATCAGTTAACCCTCCTTGTAGTGCTGGGCTTTTAAATGATTCAACACTGTGGAAGGAATCTATTTAAATGCAATTTCCATGTCATAAACCTTTGCTAAGTTCTTAAAAGGATGTGAAGAAGGCAATTAATTTACTTCATTCTGTTTTGCCCACTGCATAGAAATTGACATGTTTGTATTGCTTATCTGTTTTAAGATTATATTTTCTCTATCCCAAAAAAGGGGAGAGGGATTAATCAAGATGTAGAAATGATGAAGGTCTAAGAAGTCATGAGTTCTAGTGTTCCTCATGCATGAAAGATGGCTGAATGACTTTGGACTGGTCACTCTTGTCTCAGTCCAACCCATCTTATACGGTTGTTTTTGGTGGCAAAAAGAGACAGCCAGAGCATTATGTATGCTGCCTTGAGCAGTAAAAAATTAAGGCAAGATATAATTATATACTATACCTATGGAAACAGAAATTTTAATCTATTTGAATTTATTTGCTTTATATACTTTTCCCAAAGTTCTAACTTTCTACAAAAATATTTTTTAAATTGGCAAAATCAGGCTGGGGAGAATCTAATAGAAGGGTCTTTCTCTTCTCTATCTCAGCCAAGTTGAATGTCCTAGTACTTTTCTGCCTCATATTACAGTAAATTTGCTGTATAAACAGTGATTTCTGAATGGACATACAATATAATATTCATGAAATAGATTATATAATTTTGGAAGCCATAATGTGAAATATTGCAGACCTGTCCAATTCAGCACTCCTTAGCCATGCTAGATTAAAGATCTCATTATTTCCCATATCCGTGTGGGCTGAGGTAATATTCAGTGAAACAGAGAAATGTATTGAAATTCTGGCTAAATGTCAGATCTATCCCAGCCAGGTCATTTAGGAAAGAACTCCATTTGTAGTGAAAGATATACTTTTACTAATGCCAAGTGGTTACAGCCAAAGCAAAGTCAGATCTGAGAATTCCTGTAGAAACCTGATATTTTTCCCTTCCCCAGAGCCCAGGGCCTCCCACCTGGTTGTCATGTTGGTGTTCAGTGAGGTTCAAATTAATTGTTTTGGTAACAGCTCTAAAGTTTGGTGCCTCTTCGTTGGGCATTCATATTCTGTTCTCATGTCTGTGTCGGATCGTTCAACCATTACCTCCAGTTGGCATTTCTGTCATCCCCACACTATCCCTCTATCCCCACTCCCCATAATTCATGGCAGGCTGTCATCAAAGTGAAGCAGGGCTGAAGCAATGTAATGGCAGATCTGACACTAATGAAAATTTGGGTGAAGTTTTGACAAATTGGAATATCCTGTTTCTATTATATAGGACATTACTCACATAGTAAATGCACTGATAATAGAATGGGTCCCTAATGCCCTTCTCTTGACCAATACTTTTTGCAGTACTGTGTTTACTTCTCTTCTACTTGCATCTTGTTCTAATTAATTTGTGGTAGTGTTATATGTTTTCTTCTGAAAAACATCAATTAATAAATGTAAATATTGTGTATTTCAGCTTGCCCTATCACCCTCTCCACGTAACCCTGCTGAGCCCATTGTGGTTCAAAATAACCAGCAACTGGCATTAAAAATAGAGGGAGTAGTCCAACATGGCTCCAAACCAGGCCTTTTCCGAAAGATTCAATCCATTTGTCTAAATGTGTCGTCAACTCTGCAGAGCAAACCTGGTCAAGAGTACAAGGTAAAAAAAAGAAAAGAAAAGCATGACAGCATGAACTGTCAACATTTCTGCTTCCTGAAACCCATGCACAATTAGAACAGAATATCACTCCACTAGGCAGCAAGAATTTTTTACACTTCAAGTATGTTCTTGTCTTTTAACATGAGTGCAAGCTTCTGTGAGGGTTCTGGTTCCTTTGAAAATGAGACACTTGAATAAGATGCTGATCCTGGTGCTAAGTTCATATCCCCATGATGAGCATCACATCCCTGGGAAGATAATCCTTGTCTTCACTTGCTCCATTGACAGGAACACCAATCGATAATGGTTGCTAGTACTCCAATAAGCTTAAAAATGTGCAGTTGTCTGACAACAAGAAACAAATCTAGTCAAGTGAAAGAGGCCTATTCCTCAGGGGATGGGCAAGAAGATGTAGGAATAGCTCAGCAATTTGAAATACTGTAACATAGAAAAAATAGACAAATCATATATCTTGTTTAGACATGCTAAATGAATATAGGGAGTAATTTGTTGCTTATCTGATTAACTTTTGGTTTATAGTATCTTCAGAAAACCTAGTCTCTATTTGTAAATACAATGAAACTCTCAACTACTCTTTAAACACTTGGTTGCCTGGTGCTTGTTTTCTTCCACAGATACCCATCGACAACCTAACTAATGAGATGGAACAGATGGTGGAGCCTCACAATGATTACTTCAGCACACAATTCCTCTTGAACTTCATTGTTGTTGGCACCCATAACATCACAGTGGAATCCTCAGTTCGAGATCTCAATGGCATTATATGGAAGACAGGGCCAAAAACCACACTATTGATTAAGTCTCTTGAAGATCCATATTCCCAGCAGATTCGGCTTCAGCAACAGCAGGGGCAGCAGCTGTCTCAACAACCACAGCAGCTGCAACCACAGTCACGGACAGCATACTCCCGTTTTTAGCTCTCATATATCAGTCAAGGACCTATCTCAAAGGCATTACAGTTTGTTTGGAATTTTTTCCTTTCCCCAGGGTTTACATTTCTTCCTCTATAACAGCAGCAGTCTTGATTCTTCTTTGTTTCCTTAAGCACAATTTATATCTTTGAAATGCTGTGGGATCACTAATATGACAGTAGATTAAGGCAATTCACGTGGCAAGCAGTTATGCAAAGTGGTTCTGCTTGAAGTTCCAGTTATTACCTTCATCTCATTTTATTACAATTTTGCCCTTGTGATGTAATACAAGTCTTAGTTGAACTTAAAAAAAATCCCTGGTTCCATGTGATGTCTTTCATATACAGGGTTGTCAGTCACTAAAAGAATGGAATGGACTGAAGTTATCTGAAAGCTTCTTATGATAGCTTTCTGCTAGAGCAGCTCATCTAACCAAGATTCAGTCTATGTGATGAATTGGAATGTAGTTGCATTACATAATACAGCCAGTCCTTTAGTCTAGTTTCATCCCTTTTTTCTTCAGCTATATTCTACCATTACTTAAAGAACATTTTATCTAAATTATTTTTTTATGAAGATCACTATGTAGCCTGAGATAAGAATAATTTTGACTGGTATCCCAATTCACCCATCTTCTTCTGCACTGCCTGTGAGAAATTCTTGGTGAATGAGCAAGTAGATCTATAAGGATTTTTTTATTGCAATCAAAATAGCTCTTTGAATCATCCAATTCCCACTTTTTGCTGTATATGATTTTGCTTATTACACTATGATTTTGAATATTATACTTAGGAAGTACTCACCCCTCAAAATCATACTATCTGGATTTAAAGTAAATATATAATGCAATGCATCTAAAAAGGGGAGAATTTTGATAACAAAGGTCCACATTGAGAAGGTGGCACCACTTCTTAAAAAGGGAATATATTCTAAAGTGGAACAGTGATAGAAGGAAAATGCATGACCGCTAACCTGTAATCTGAAAGGGATGCACTTTGCCTGCTATTATTAGTTCCTTCTTTATACAGGCTTAATAAAGTATCCTGTTGAGAAGATTCTCGTGTTACCTACTTCATGAATAAAAATTAGCTGATAGATATAAAAGGAAGTCACTGGATCTGAAAACTCTGATAGGCACATACCATAAATGGTTTGTGGACTGCATAATATAGTAACAAAGGAGGAATTGCCCTTTGCAATGGGTCTAAGCCTGTTTTCAACTGATAATTATATGTTCAGTTGTGGAGAGTTACAATCATGTTGGTGGAGACCTTCAGTATCTTATTCAGTTAAAATGAATTTGTTTGTGTGTGTGTATGTGGTAATTGCGTTTTTAATGAGGGTTTTTTTATACTGATGTAGGAAAATTACTCAAATAAGTTTTTATTCATTGTTGTGTGGCCTTTTTATGTAGATGCCACTTTAATAAATAGTTTCCAATTTTCATTTGGTTATTAAAAATGGTATTATTTGTGAAGAAAAAAGGCATTATATACACGTGGTCATTATCTAGTCAACTGACATGTACATACCTTAATAATTAAATAAATATCACATCCCAATGCATATTGCAGCTCTTAAGAACTCTTGAATCTGGACAGAGCCAATGCAGTCCCAATCTTCATAACTTTGGTATATTATTTTGAAGTCCAGTAATCATTTATTCAAATTATATCCTGCCTTTCACTCAGGAGTTCAGGGCATATAGATAGTGCTTCCTCCTCCTTTTCCCACAATAACACCCCTATGACGTAGATTGAACTGAAGGAGACTGACTTGCCAAAAGTCAATAAGGATAGGAGGGTGGACTAGAAATTGAGTCACCCGATTCAAGTCCAACTCCTTAACCTTTATACAGTGTTGATTCACTCTTATTGTATCTAGTAGTTGCTTTTCTCGTTGCTGCTAATGCATTTCTCCCTTCCCTCCCCCTTCCCCGAGGTGTGGATATTAGTTTATGACAAAACATTGTCATAATTATTCATGGTTCATAAAATAAGAGATGTTAGATCAAATTCCATTCTATGTTTTGAGAAGATGTTTACATCTCCTTTTCCACAAACTCAGCAAGGGGAGGATTTTTTGAAACTTACAAAAAATGGAAGGAATTCCCCCAAGGTGTCTTGTTTTAGGGAGTGAACTGAAGAGTGGCAGAGGACACTGCAGGCCTCTGGAGACATTAATGTAAGTGGAAGGAATAACATACATGCACCCTTTAGCTGTATTGTAATTAAATAAGGACATGAATACCACACTGTACCCATGAGATTTTCACTAAAATCCTGAAAATTTCCAAAGTTGAAATTTTATAATTGCTAATTTAATACATTTTTATTTATTTATTTTACAAAATTTGTATACCGCCCCCTCTCCCAAAGGACTCGGGGCGGTGAACAGCAGATAAAAACATACATACACGACAGTCTAAAAACCACTTAAAATAATTATATAAGCTGATATAATTAAAAATTAAATTAACCCAGTATTAAGATCAACAATTAAAATCAATAAAATTTAAAATTTCAACTAACTTAACAATTAAAATTTGGCCCTGAGGTA
>JAEANM010004418.1:0-20845 GCA_017656035.1 Myanophis thanlyinensis
CACAATATATATATATGCAGTTGTCTTTATGTAAAAGGAGATAATTACCTCCAGGATTATTGAAAAATATTATTTGATCTCAACAAAGGATCAAACAAGTATTTTTAGTTGCAGTTAACTGTCTTTTCATTTGCAAGTCCTCTGCTGTTCCATTATTGCCACTGTTTTCTTTTGTTCATTATGGTGGAGGGTATTTTTGCTTTGGTTGGTTCAGGTTTTGATCATTTGATGTTCCTGATAATTGGTTAGTGAACAGAGTCAACTTGATTCAAATTCTCTTCACATATTACATAGGTACTTTTTTATTGTAAAAGGGAATAATGCTGGCTTGGTGCTTTTTTGAATTGCTAATTAGGGATGTATAAATACCTGAAAGAGCTCCCTGCTGTCTTTGCATGTATATGCATGCACAGCCACTTCCTTTGTTTTTTGTTCCCCCCCCAAAAGTGGCTGTGCATGCACATTCATGCACAGACAGCTGTGAGCAGCTTCCAAGATGGCCATGTGACCCTAGAAAACGATGTAACTGTGATAACAGTTGCAGAAGAAGTGTTTCATACATGCTGCAGCATGTTCCAAACCACTTCTTCCAAAGAATTTACATAGTCCTGTTGCTTGTCTCCTAGACAGAGGGGCTGGGCTAGTTGGAGTATCATGGGAATTATAACCCATCAGACTGAAGACATCAGTCCAAGAAAGGTCCATCTAAGCTACTATGCTAGTGATTAATCCTGGAATGCTTCTTTATATCAGTAATTGGATAAAGAAAGGGGCATACCTTTAAAATCAGTCTAGATTGTTGAAAAAAATATTGGCATATTGAGGAGTCTTACTAGGCTAGAAAAGTCTATTTTGGATTGGCTTGTGCTCCCCAGTCATTATTTGTGGGACCTACTGGATTCAAACTCACTTCTGGGGTCCTAAATGATAACATTCTACTATTCTTCCATTATACTGATAACTTCTGTATTCATCTGTTGCTTCTACATTCTGCACAGGGATGCATTTGAAGATAACTTGGAAACTAGCTAAAAGAAAATTAGGTTATCTGCTTATTAAAAAATGTGTTTTCCTGCCAATTTATCTGAGTCATGAATTGTTCTTATTTTTACAGGACATAATCATTTAGTTTCAATTATATTAGAAAGCCTTTCTTTTTATATGAACCCTTTTCTGTGCTCAAGATGGCTGGTGAAATGTTGCTTCATGAAAAAATAGTCAGACAGCTATTTCTATAACACGTTTGAAACTGGGGTTTTTTATTTTGTTGCTGTTTTTGTTTTAGTATATTCCTGCAGTTCCCAAACTTGGGTCAGAGAATTGCAGTGTACTCAAGGGGTATTGTGGAATCATAATCTACTAGCTAAAATTAATTCACAGTTTTGGTCTAGGGATGCCATGAAAAAATTGCCAAATACTAAGGTACCGTAACTGATAAATACTTTGGCAGCTCTGATGTAATTCCATTGTTTTCAGATGTACTGCATTTAATATTGAAACTTTGCCTTGCTTTTAACAGTGAAGCTTTTTGAAACAATTCTACAAATATTTAAAATATATGTGAAAAAGTTCTAGGATCATTTGTCATTATTTTAAAGTCTGCGCTTGGCAATATTCAAAATCCTTGCATCTCCACTGCCATGTAGGCCTAACAAATTAGAATTAAATCTGATTTGGGTGGGGAGCAAAATGGTCATCTATTTCTTAGATAAGTGTTTGATCTGCCATGAAAATGTTTACTTTTGATAAATATGAATTTTTACATTTTTAATAATTTGATCGTAACAGTAAATGCTGGGAGAGGTTAATATAGAGCACAATTACACAGGTACAGTTTTAGGGCCTTGAAAACATTCTGTGGAATTGGTCGTTCAGTATTTGTCCAGTAGAAAAATGATGAGATTATTGGACTAGTATTGTTTCTGGAAAGGATTTGGAGGAAGGTAAGGCATTTTATTGAGGCTCAGTGAAGATATAAGTTTAGTTGAACAAGGTTTCCTAGTCCTTAAAGAATTTTTTAAAAAACTTTTTATCCATCATTTGACAAAGGATCATTGACAAACCTGGCATATATATATGAATGACTTCGTGACTTTTGAAAAGAAATCCAGAAATTCAGTGATATGATCACAGTCAGGTAAAAAGTGCCTTTGTTGGTTGAAGAGCTTAACAGAAAAATCCTCCTTTAGGATCTATTTTTGAAAAAAAAAATAGCAGTAGTTGCTGATGAAGGACTAGGGTATGGTGTTTAGGAGCCCAGGTGTTTGGCAGTATGGAAATATTGTGTTACTCACACACCTCTAGGTTACATTCTCTCCAAATCCTTTTCCATTGTTGGGGTATTTTCCCTTGTTCTCCCATAACTAAAGCAACTAAAGCCTGCTTATCTTGCAGCAGTAAAGTTAACAGAACAATCTCTCTTTGAGTATGAACATGGCTTTGCCAAGTGATGAATAACATGGGCATCACCTATTATTATCTTAAGTTGGGAACAATATAGATCTGGCTCTCAAGAAAACAGGTTGAAACTAGATTGAGTAGCTGTTAGGGTAACTAATCCACAATATGCATTCCTAGAGGTGCACACCTTTTTCTTCTGGCTGACCTTTTTCACGTTTAATTAAATGCAGCATTGCCAGTCTTCTAGAGAAAGTATTGATATTTGAACATTTATTTTGTAGATGTTAAGCTGCATTTGTTGCAGGCGTCTTGAGTGGGCTGGAAATATGATGCAACTCCATCAAGGCACAGACAGTTTTAAATTTTAGTAGAATGCTTGATGATGGAGCTTAGAAATTCACTAATTGAATTTGTGGCATCTTAAAAACTAACACATTTATTATAAAAAAGCTTTCATGGACTGAAGCTTATGCTATAATAAATCTGTTAATATTTAAGGTGCCACAAGACCCATGGTGTTTCTGAAATGGACTAATGTAAATACCCCTCTAGAAATTCAGTATTCTATGTTAATTACAATTTAATTAATCTAGGTATATGGCATATAGAGTAGGATGCATTAAATCTGCTGTCACTATTGGCTTCTTGAAAAGCAAGTTTCTAAATCTCATAATTTTAAAAATTGTTACAAGTTGTAAAAAATATGTACCATCACAATATGGACAAATATCTTGTAATAATCTAATCAAAATGCCATTCTAGAATGCGCTAGTTATCAGCTCTGTTAATGACTAATTTAGATTTGCATTTTTAAAGAAAGACAATCCATACTTCTGATAAAACATTGAACATAAATTTCTAGAATTTGGTTAGTAGGCCATGTTTCAATATTAGTTTATTCCTGTTCGATATCTTGACATGACTGCCTAAGCCAGCCTGTTGAAATTCTGCACCACTCACCAAGTTAATATTTGGAGAAGGTGATACAAGTAATCCAATACATTATAACAGATTGTATTAATTTAAAAGGATTCAAAGGAGTATTCAAAATCCACATTTTGTTGTATTATTACTCAGGATTATTTTCTTTTTGTAAAGAAGTGCTTAAAGATTTGTATTGCGTAGTTTTTATATTAATATACATAGATTGAACAATTCTATCTTTGAAAACATAAAAGAGGTGAGAATTTCAGGTAATTGTGAGGAAGTTTGCAGATTTTAAAAGATGTTTCTTATTATTCAGCATCCTGGCTTTTTGTTTGCTGTACCATCATGGTTGTTGGCTAATCATTTACCTTCCATTTTTGACTAAACAATATTTACAAGATGTTTCTTCCCAGCTCCATTCCAACTTAGAGCAACAAAATTGCTCCAGGCTACCCTTCATTGTATTTCATTTTAAGGGGCCTTATTTGAGGGGTGATGCATGCATCATGCTATTCTGTGCAGCTGGTTTTAGTTATTTTACTAAACTATTGTTTCCCTCCTGGATTGACTTTGCTAAGCAGTGAAAGAACTAGAACATACAATGGTTCATCTTGGGATTCAGACAGCTCTTTTATTATTAGTTTGAAATATTTTGAAACAAGTATATATGAAAATCATTTCAGAGGAGTGGAATAGTATGCCAGTCTTCTCTTCCACAGGGAAGATGTAAGATCTGTAAAAAACAAATCATTCACTGTGCTCACAATATTCTGATTACAAGGAAAGGAATGAATATGCAACAGTTCCTGTGTCTTAGGTTAATGCAAATAACATTAGGCCTTTCAGATCAGTTAATGTAAAGATTGGGGGGTGGGGATGGAGAATTCCCTTGTGAGATCCTGATAGTTTGGGAAGCAATGTTGTTAATTAGTCAACCAATCCTCTTACAAGATAGGATTATTTAGCAAGAGTTTCACTTGAAAGAAACAACTGTTGATAGCTTGCACAGGAACTGCTTTAAAATTGCATCATTATGTAGTTAGTATTTATCTTCTTGCATTTTTGTCTTCCTTCCACTAACGTACCCTGATTATGGTTAATGATGTTTTTATTGGGTCACTTTAGAGCAGGATCCAAAATTCATGATTTGCAAGTTACTTTCTGTGGCCTAAAATCATACTTCATAGCTGTTGAGGAAGCTGCACAGGAAAGCCCAATGTACTGATTGCGCTATAGAAAAAGCAAGTTGGACCCCAGGAACTCCAGAAAGACAAACAGCCTGTCTCAGATGTACAGTTGGTGCAATGTGACCTCTTATGCCAGTCAATGGTCTTCTTGGGAAATTCACCCCCCCCCCCCCCAAATGCCTTTACTGTGGAGGGAAACTCCTGAGAGTGGGCAAAACTGTCTGTGCAGGAGTAGTAGAGAATTAAGACTTGGCCAGGAAAGATGGTCAGGAAGAGACAGAAGCTGCTGCTGCGCCAAAGGTATTTCTGCAGCCAAAAAGAGAGTAAAGAAAGTAGAAAAATCGCTGCTCAGCAAGAAAAAAGGAGAAAAGGGGAGGATTTAGGCAGCCCTTAGTAAGATAAATTTCCCAGATTATACAGTCCTAGTTAATGTTCTTGGAAAAATACATTGTTAAATGGCCATACAGGAAAAATTCTTGTTTCTCTGGTAGTTCTGACTCACAGTTTTTTATTTAATAAAGTTGTTTAATAGCATCATTTGTGACTTACTATAGTTTTGAGGGTGGATTTGATTTAAATCGAGTTGATTTGAATCATGATTAAATCATGATTTAAATCACTAGTAAAAAGGCTTCATTTAAATCAACTCGGTTTAAATCAAAATTTTTAAAGAGCAACTGTCATCTCTGTCCCTTAGCAGCTCCTCCTCTGATCTGCTGTTAACTCATACAGTCCCAATATTGCAGAATATACAGCCTTATGCTACATAAATAAGCTCCATTTCATGCTGAATAAATTATTAATATAGCTTAAATAGAAAACTATCTTTAGCATTTTATTAAAATAAATTTAATAAAAAACCAATTTAAATAAAAAAATCCAATTTAAATTTTATAAAATCATCGGTTTTTATCCACCCTGATAGATTTTCATTCCAATTCATGAAAAGGCTTCAGTATTTCTGACCTCCAGCTAATAAACTAATCTTCATTCAGAACGTGTGATGATATGAGTTTGATATGATGCTATAAGATTCTTTCGTCACATTCTACATCCATATTCCAACAAGTCAGTTACTAAGGTAAAAGCCAAAATGCTGTGCTCTTTTTCTGAAGTCTTGGTTTTGTTTTCTTAGCCATCACTTAAGTAGCTCTGGAATCATAAGAGGAGGTGAAGGACTACTGACACCATCCAATTTAATCCTCAGCTTGAAGCAGGAATCCAAATTAAAACATCCCTAACAAATAGCTGATGGCGTCTGCTGGAATTATCTTACATTGGTACATTATCAGGACAGATAGTGATTATTGCATTATTGCAATGTTTTGGGGCTAAACTAAAGTCTTGTGGTGAAATGCTTTTTAACTGTCTAACACTATTTTGTAGTTGTAGTTTTATTACATGCCTTTGCATATGAAGAACATTAATCAACTCGTCAATGAATTTTCTATAGAGAACATGAATCTATTCATTTGTATTCTTAAACCATGGCAGTAGCTGAAAAGCTAAGGCAACTTTAGCCTCATTTGCCTATATAATTGGAGAAACAAAGCCCCTTGCTACTTCCATATTTGCCTATCCGTGAAAAACATGGATAAAAAGGAAGAGAAATAAAGTTATTATTTAAGATCTCCCAATGAATCCTTTGCTTAAACACAAACTTATTCGTTTTTCAGCTTTTGCTTCCAAAACTATCCTACAGACTATATTGACGAGACTGTTGCTCAGATGAGTAGAATTGGAAAAGGAAATCACATTGCGCATAGCGCTCCTCTGTATCTTAAAGCCTGTGGAATGCCAGTAAACTGGTTCGAGAGAATTATTGATCTAGGATGTTTCATTTTTATTGCTTACATTCAATTTTACTTAAGAATTTTGGTATGTAAATAATTATAATATATATTATATTATGTAAATAATATAATAATTATAATTATGTAGCAGTCCAAAAAAATGAGAATTTTAACCACAGTTTCTGTATTTCATTGTAGTGGAAAAATAGTTGCAGCACTCAGACAGTCTCATAGGTGGCTAACTGAATTGTTAGGTGACTTGTACTTTGACAAGATAATTTTTAAAGTTTGAAGAACAACTATTTTACGTCCACGTCCACATGTTCTTGTCATTTCCTTTTGGATTTTGTTAACAAGAGATGGACGAACAGGCAAAGATTTCTGAAGGAAATCTCAGCAGTGGAATTTCTGCTCCCTGGGCAAGTGCTTTTCCAACCGATTGTCATTACCCAAGCCAACTAGATACAGTGTCTGAATAGGAATGAATAGAGCCATTCAGATTGATGGACAAGAGCTGAAAGTTGTTCACAAAAATCACTGGGCAGTCAGTAAAGCTACAGATTTCAGCAATTTCTCCTAAAGCTGATAAAAAACAAAGAACAGTTGACAAATTTACTGGAGTTTTGAGTTGGTACAGTTTTTCCACCCCGTGGAAAAGGCACTGAACAAAGCAGGTAGCTCTCTAATAGTTAAATGCTGAAATGGATTGTGTGTAATATGCAGACTGGAGCTGTGGATGGAATAGGAAAATTTGTCATCCATGAAATGGCTGTTGATGCATGAAAAAACAATGAGTAGCATTTAGTGTGAATACTGATCAATATTTTGCTAGATCTATTATGAAAAATAAAAATGGGATTTGCTTTATTTTCATAAATCTATAACATAAGATACAAAACTGTCAGAATGTACAAGCAATTATACAATCTAATAAGAACTCACTGTTTAATTGTGAATAGATTATTGAAGCTTATTTTTATACCATTCTTGTCTATTCCAATCTTCAATCTGGTGCCATTCAGATGTATTGGATTATATTCTACATTATTCTCAGTTGCAGTTTGTAAAAATGGATCTGTTTTATAATCTCCCTGTGGAATTACGTTTTGTTTATTTTTCCTAATGAAAACTTTCACTGAAGTTTTAGAATATATTTATTGCTATATTGTTATAAATAATATTTATTGTAGTCCTTTGTGCCCGGGAAGGCTCCTGTTGATAATTATGAATAATTTGATTTTTAGATTATTTATGCCATGTTGGTAGAAATAATTAAAATGAATTGTTATAAATGGTGGTATTAAGATTAATACTCTTTGCCTCCAAAAGTAGAAAATTCATATTAGAAAAGTGCAGGGATTTTCATTAATAGAATTAAATCTAGTTTAAAAATTACACTATGGCAAAGTTGACTATAAACTGCATGCTTCAAATCCAGTATGTGTGATCACACTATGACACTGGAAGTTATTAATTTAGTCATGCCTGAAAGAGGGACTTTTCCCAATTTTAATCTACAAGATTGTTAATGTGGAAGAATCTGTTTTGCTAAAGTAATGTATAATTGTCAAGGAAGTATTTGCTTTAATTTGCTCTATTAATTTACTTTTCTAAACTAGTTGGATTCTGGTCATAGACCATAAGAGTATGGGCAGCTGGGATGTCATATTTTATAATATATTACTGGGGGAAGAATTTATTGGTAAATGGTAAGGGATTGCTAAACCGGAGCAAGAAAACCTGTTTTTCTGCTCAAGTTAATGCAGTAATGAAAGAAACATGAAATGGAAGCCGAGAGTACATGCTTTGGAAAATGTAGAGTATTTTGTTATTGAGAGAATTTTTTTTGTATACTGCATACGTTAAGATGTGTTTAAATGGTGATCTTGGGTTTCCCTCAAAGAAAAAAAAAATAAACTCTGTTTCTCATCATTTCTTAATTGCCATGACCCTATTTATAGAAAGAAAACATAGCCATTTACAATTTTCTCCACCTCTCATTCTTTGTTAGAAGAGGCTCCCACTAAACTGAGGAATATGTTGTCTCCTGGCTATTCTCTTTTAATTAGGCTCTGTAAAGTTTTTCTGTAATAAGTGCTACATCCCTTTCTTTCTACTAACTTCCACTATCCTTTCTAACTTAAACACTTTCTGCATTTGAATCTATTCCTGTTTGGAGGAAGACATGGCTTGAAAAACTATTGATGTTTTTCCTTTAACTAAATTGCCTTTTGTCTGTGGAGATTCTCAGTCATCCAGACCATGGTTGTCTCAAAGGTGCTTTTACAAAAAGCAACTGGATTTTCTTTGTTTTTTCTTGAAAACATTTGGCTTCTCATCCAAGTTGCTTATTGACAAAACCACCTTTGAGATAAATTTCCCATTGATCCCTTTTCATTTTATGTTGTTCCTCTACCTCTCTTTCTATCTTTTAACCACTAGTAGTTTTAATATACTCTTGACGCATATTCTTTTAATATCCTCTTCATCATCCTTTATTAAAGAAACAAAATGTCCTAAGCCACTTCATTCAATTGATCCTGCCTGAATAATATGTAGATTGAATGTGGTCCACCAAGAAGCTTTCAGTGGTCTATCAGTGTTTCTTTAAAAAGTAATACGGGTAATCCTCAAACTTACAACAGTTCACTTAGTGACCATTCAAAGTTACAACTGCATTGAAAAATGTGGCTTACGACTTTTTCACAGTTACGAATTTTGCAGCATCCCCATAGTCATGTGGTGAAAATTCAGATGCTTGGCAACTGGTTCATATTTATGAACATTGCATTATCCCAAAGTTATGTGATCCCTTTTGTGACCTTCTGACAAGCAAAGTCAATGGGGAAGCCAGATTCACATAACTTACTAACTTAATAAAATGCAATGATTCTCTTAACAATGGTGGCAAGAAAGGTTGTAAAATGGAATAAAACTCACTTAACAAATGTCTCACTTAACAACAAAAATGTTGGGCTCAATTGTCATAAGTCAAAGACTACTTGTAATTTCAGTTCCACTGTTTTGCTTGTTACTGAACAGCTGATCAGTGCAACAGTTATTCCTTTGAATCCCATGAGAATTTTTAATTCATTCATGTAGGCTGCAGTCAAGTATTTATATCAGGATTTGGAAAGCTTCTTTAAATGAGGTAATATGCTCCTAATTCTGAACAGCCTTTTGATGGCCAAGCTCCAATACTTTTTACTTGCCTACATACTTGCTTTGTTTTATGAACTATTTAAATTCCAGTGTGTGTTAAGTAGGTCTGAAACAAAAAAATTAAATAGTATGTAAATGTAAGAGCTGATGTTGAATGGTGCCACATTTCTCATACCTGACCTGTCTGGTATGTTGTAGGCATTCTATATACAGAAGAGGATTTTTGCTCGATGGCAGTCATACAATACATTTAATCTCTTCACCTTAAATGTTCTTACTGTTCATATACCTGTGCTTGGTAAGCTCAGTCTAAGATGCACATCCATACACTTCCCATTCTTTTCCTATAGATACCTCTGCTGAGCACAATTGACTTTGGCGGACTTTTCAGTTTTCAATCCCAGGATTTGAGGCAGCAAAACTATCTGTACTTGGAAGTCTTTGCTTCTGCAAAAGTAGTTTTGAATTCAAGCCCTATTACTTACACTGTCTATATTCAGTTAAAACGGAAACTACCATATCACAGCCTAAAAGAAGCAGCATAACCAGTAAATAGGAATAAATAGCATAAAAATGTCTAGTGGATCAGTTCTAGAAGTATATATAAATATTTTACCGTCACCATTAAAATTTTGTACTCTTAAGAGTGTATCACATTTTCTCTTATTTAACCAACAGATTTTACTATTTAGAAATTTTAGTAATGTTCTATATGTTGCAGTTATTGTTCAAGAAATGTTTTATGCATTATATTAAGGAAGATTGTCTCTTTATACTTGTAGCATGTAAATATGTCAGATCTGATATTTATACTATTATATATAGTAGTTTAATATTATGAAATAAGATAAAAGAGCCAATTTACTTAGTTTGCAGATTAAGGCACCAGGAAACGGAGTTCTAGGTTTGCCTTAGGCATGGAAGATCTTGGACCAGTCACTTTCTTTCAGCCCAACTCACGTCACAGCATGGTTGTGAGGAAAATGCGGAAGAAGCATTAGGCATGTTTGCCACCATGAGTTATTTATAAAAATAATAAATATGAGATATAAATATAAAATAAAATAAAAACTAAATAAGGGCTTTTTATACAAACAAAAACTAGAAGATATATCAGGACCTTGCTAATTTGGGACAATTAAAACATTCTGTTTGGATATTAAAGTTAATAATTCTATTAGTCAGTTAATATTGTGCTTTTATTAGGTCAGGACAAAGGTCAAAAATATGCAAATGTTTTGAGATTTCCAGATAGTGTTAATTAGGCAAGATGCTTATCCTTCCAAAAATATAAGTGTTTTCCATCCCTGCCTCAAAAAGACAAATAAAATAGGGATTAGAAAAGCTACTGTGTTTTCCTGAAAACAAGACCCAACCAGAAAATAAGTCCTAGCATGATTTTTAGGGTGCTCCTAAAATAAGCCCTACCCCCCAAAATAAGCCCCAGTTAAGATCATTAGCCCTGGGGGTGGTATGCACACAGCCAGCATAAGAGGTGGTAAGTATGTAGCAGCCCGGCCAACTGGATGAGCTGCACAGCTGCCTGCCCGATCATGGCTACGGGCAAGCAAAGACGGAGTAGGCAAGCGCCCACAGCTTGGAGGGCCAGCCTGGTAGTCACAGTGCTCAGACTCACCTGTGCTTCACCAGAGCCAGAAAGCGCAGAGTCATCCCAGCTAGGGAAAACCCACCCCTGGAGGAGGCAGCACAGTTCTCTGGACTTTGGCTATGCCTCCCATGGCAACCAAGGGGTGCAGAGGCAAGTGGGTGCGCCAGGGGAGAAAGGGCTTCGTGCGGGGGGATCTGTGCACCTGAAAGGATCCTCAAATTCAAAATTTCAAATTCAAAATAGAACTCGAAGGGACCTTGGATGTATTCTGGGGCCCTCCTACCACCCTTCTCAAATGTTGTTTTGAAAACCTCCAGCAAGGGTGCACCCACAACTCAGGGAAGCAAGATGGACCAACGCGGTTTCTTTGCAGGCTTCCGCATGGGCCCTGAAGGGCTATTGGGGCTACTGGGTGTGGCCGCAGGTTCCAGAGCAGTACCGCCACTGAGAAGGTAGGAGCTCTGCTATGCTGTGGAGTGGCAGGATATTCAGAGAAGGCCACTCCTGCAGTGAGGGTAGGGTGGAGTGAGTGCCTGTGGAAAGCCACCTTGCCCACACACTCCACTCTTCCTTGCAGGGCCACAGGGCCCTTGTCTGCCCTCAGATGGAGAACCAGCTGGTGATGTATGAAGAGGCCCACCCATCCCACTGCATCACTCACTGTAAGGGGTGCCTCCCTGCTTCCAGGGGCTAGATATGGGCCATCACGGGTCGGATTGCATGCTGCCCCGTGTCTCTGCCTGCTGTTTGGAAGGCTAGCATGGCAGTTGCAGCACTTTGACTCTCTTGCACTTTGCAGGCTGCACAACCCCAGAGTGGGATTTGGTTGCTGCCAGACATCATCGGCCTCTGGACGCTCACCAGCTCTTGTATGCATGTCAGGGAGTGGGGTGCCCGGCTAGGCTGATCACCCTGATACCATGTTTCTCGAAAATGTGTTCTTGGGACCCCAAAAAACCTGAAGATTGGGTCTTATTTTCAAGGAAACATGGTAATGTAGAAGACATGAAAGTTGCATGGTAAAAACGTGGGAAGATAAGCAAACATTCTCTCATGCATGTGTACCCAACTGAGTTGTGCCCGATTTTATAACCTTTTTTTTTTTACCATGGTTAAGTGAATGAAGCAGTTATTAAGTGAATCCGGCTTCCACCATTGACTTTGCTTGTCAAGTGACCAAATTTTGATCACATGATCATGGGGATACTATATCGGTCATAATGGTGAAGGACCACTTTTTTCAGTACTGTTGTAAATTTGAACTAAAGGAATGGTAGTATCTAAAGGTCTGTCTGTAGGGTAAGGTAGCAGTTAATGGCAACATGGAGAAGGAATGCAGACCTTTCTCTCTCCCCCCCCCCCCCAAATACTAAAGGAAATCCCTTAATTTGCTCAGCCAGGAAATTCCCATGATACTGAGATATTGATAGGGGATTTCTCTGAAATTAGTGCCACACATGTTCATATGCATATGGATGTGTTCTTATGGATCTTAGAATTGCAGCATGAAAGGAAAGAATTACATTCCATCTTGATGCCTATATTGTCTCTGTCAATTGCCAGTGGAAGCAATTTGCATTTTGAGAAAGCTTCTTGCATGTCAAATTAAAAATGCATTTAAAGTTACAAATTGCTTGATTTTTGTGCATACAAAAAGATAGCACACAGTAATTGTCAGTAAGTATCAATGGTTGCTCAGGAGTTAACTTTTGCTTTTACTTACGCATTAAATAATTACATTTTTTATTTTTAACCTAAGTATATAATGGAATATATTTCTAGGCATTGTTTGGTGTGATTTATTTTTAATTATACCTTTGGGGTTGATGCCTTGCCATATATAGTGCTTCAGCAGGTGGCAGCACCTGGCTGATTTTGGCTGATCTCAAATGTTACAGTGTTAGGCCACATTTTCAATGGGGGGGGGTGGTAACCTGAGAATTTCATGTCTCTAAGTTAAATAGCAATGCCAAAAACATCTCAGAAATCATTGGCAAACTGCTTCTACATAGACTCCAGGAAATGTACAGTCCAGGACCTCCTTTTTTAAAGTGGTCAAGGAAAAGGTTTTTTGCATTTATATTTTAGGATTTAGGATTATTAATATGACAATAATTTGGCTGTTTTGTTATTTTGTTAATTGGCATGTTTCTCAAGTTTTGAAACCTAAATTTTGTAAAATACTAGTTTTACAATTTTATTGTGTTTTTATTTGCACAGTCCCCAAAGAAGAAGAGAATTGTACTGGTACACATGGATCCCCTCCCCCTTCTTTCCACTCTTGGTTTTGGCTGCTCACTCAGGTGTAGAAGTCATATAGTTTTGTCAAAAGACATTGGGAAAATGGCTTGGCCTAGTTCTTAAAAGAATTCATTGTTTGCTATGGATTGTGGGGAAGGAAGATTCTACTGGCTAAAGAAATAGTTTTGAATTCAGGTTCAGATTATGGCTGTTTTTAAACTAGAGAAATAAGGCAACATTTACAGCCAAGAGCAATCATTCTCACTTGGTTTTTTTTTTCATATGTAGACTTGTTCATTTTCTAAACCCAATGCCTGTTCCATCTTCATTGAAAATATATTGTTCTGACCAACATTGCTCGTCTTTTAGATTCCATTCATAAATACATGGGGATGGAGGTATCTGAATGAGGCAAAAAAAGGTGAAGGTAACCATGTATTTTTTCTCCAGCTGGTTACTCTCTCTCTAACAGGGAAAAACTGAATCCTTTCTGTGATTGCTATTGCTGGTAAGATTGGTTATATATGAATAGGATGCCATGATCTCCTTGTCCTTGTTCATCCCATAATCTTCCATTACTCAGCATTTTGTATCATATTAAGCTTTGCTTTAGTGGTGGCTTGATGAGTAAGCCATAATTACAGTGTTTCTATAATAGCATTTTATAAAGCCATCAGAACCACCTGTTTCTCTGGCTGTCTTGGGAGTAGGTTAGAAATGTGTATTGCTCTGTCATTCTGTTTTATACTGGTACTGCTTAATGTCTGAAGATTGGGGCAGGTCACAGAAACTGAAATAATTGATGGCAGTATGACTTCCAGTAAAGACTATATGCTGGCATTTTAGTGGCCTTTTTGTGCAGCTGGCTGGCCACTATAAAAACAGGCTGCTAGACTAGATGGGTTTGAGACAGGGAATTGCTTATAAAAATAATAAAGTCTGGTTTTGTGCATAAAGGCAAATCCTACTGGATTATAATATGAATTCCTACAGGTAGTCTGTGATTTACAACTACAATTGAACCACAAATTTGCATTGCTAAGCAAGGCAGGTGTTGAGTAAATTTCCCTCTGTATTATAACCATTTTGCCACAGTTGCTAAGCAAATCACTGCAGTTAAGTGAATCGTGTCATTAAGTGGTTAATGGGGAATCCATTAATGTGGCTTCCTCCATTGACTTGGCTTGTTGGGAGCCTGTAATCTGGGAAGATTACAAATGGTGATCACATGGCCCTAGGACAGTACAACTGCCAGTTGCCAAGCATTCAAATTTTGTTCATGTGACCATGGGGAAGCTGCAATGGACATATGTGTGAAAAATGGTCAGATACTACTTTTTCAGTGCTGTTTGGTTGCTAAATGAATGCTTGTAAGTCCAGAACTACCTGTATGGTGTATAAGGCCAATTTACTGTGAGAAGCTTCCAAATCTGTTCATGTGTATGAGTTCTAGCCCACCTTAGGCTCAGGGTGGCGGTATCCATGGAGCCCCCTCCTTCTCTTTTACCACCTAGTAACCCTGTTCAGTAGAGACCATGACTGGTCCAGAGTCGCCCGATAAATGTGGGTGAGAATGGACTGTATATTGTCCAATCCCAAGATTCTACATAGGTTACAATAATGAAAATGCAGCAAAAACCATAACATCAATTATCCATAAAAACACGAATATCTAAAAATAGTCCCCTCTCAAAACCCACCCATCAAAAACAGCCCAAAACCATAATTAATACATAGAAGGCAGACAAGATAAGATTGTTTGAATGGCTTTGCAGAGGCAGTAACATTTCAAATGTGGGGAAGGATGTTCGTGGTCCTCTGCAGGACTTAGAGATCTAACTGTGTATTCCTTAGTAGGAATGATTCGAGATAAGGGGTTGGAAGAAGGAATGGCTTTTGAAGAGACTGCATCTGCTACTTGAAAACAGGAAACGCAACCAAGTTTCTCTTCTGTCCTTGATAAGGATTCAATCACCACCACATGTTGTAGTTGATGACTTCAGGTTTAGAAAGTCTTGTCTCAGTATATGAAGCTCTAGCACTTTTAGTCCTTGACATTTTACAGAGAAAATCAGTCTTGCTGATTAACAATATACCACACATTTAGACAGCTGTAACTAAACATCTGGATGAGATTATTTGGGTTTGAGAAAGAATAGGGGGTTGGGGCAGTGATTTATAGAATGTTTCTTTGGCTGTAAATCCCAGTTGTAATTGGGACTTTTCGGTCCTTAATTGTTTGCAGCAAAGAGTGAAACTCAGTGGTTCCCAATTCATGGCAGGGTCCAGAAACCCAGTTGGTGGGGAGCAGGCTGAGGCTTGTTGCTAGGATACTGTTGCCTTTGTTTTGGTCCCAGCTCAATCCTGTATTTAAGACAGTGTATACATTTCTCTGCATTGTTAATGTAATTTGTTCAGGCAGTAAACCACCAAGTGCAATTTGAAGGAATCTGATATTCAGAAACACCAGAGGCCAACCTTTTGTGGGCAGGTTATGGTTTGAGGCCTAAAAAGGGATGAAAGATTTGATGTGGGTGACTGATTATATACAGTACATGCAAGCCATTGGGTCTCCATACTGTTATGATGGGTGCTTGTTAATTGCCATACTTGGCCAAAATAATAATAATAATAATGCAGTGGCCTGCTTTAGAATCAGTGGGTCAAGGGTTTTTTTTATACTGTAGATGATTAAATCTTTCCATGTAAACATAGGTGCAATATCTGAGAAAGTACTGTTGTGCAGTACTTGAACATTCTGTCCTGCAATAGCTGCTTGTCCTAATAAAATTTTTAAAAATGCATCATTCAGGCTTAGTCTGGTTCAGAGAGGCAGATTTTAAAAATAGGTAGCTTGTGATAAGCTGTCTTCTTTTAGACCATGGGCGTCAAACTCAAGGCCCGTGGACAGCATCTGACCCACCCTGGAAACAGCAAAGGACTGGCGAGCGGTGTCTCTACCATTGGAGCTCCTTTTCAGCTGCGATGGCTTCCTGCAACTCTTGCTAGCAAAAAAGGAGCTTTGTTTTCGCTAGCAGAGTGCTCAGGACATCAGAGATGTCCCCAACATGAGTGACGCCAAGCCTGGCCATGCCCCTCTCCCCCCCCCCCACCCGAGGTCAACCACAATCCTGACGCAGCCCTCAATGAAATCAAGTTTGACACCCTTACATTAGAGTGTTTTAGTTGTCATCTTCATCTAACAACTTTCTCTGTTACTCTGTGTATTGGACAATTTACAGCAAATATGGACAATCTTCTGGCTGGATGTTATTAAAA
This sequence comes from Myanophis thanlyinensis, assembly GCA_017656035.1. Lineage (NCBI taxonomy): Eukaryota > Metazoa > Chordata > Lepidosauria > Squamata > Homalopsidae > Myanophis > Myanophis thanlyinensis. The sequence goes on from JAEANM010004418.1 coordinate 16,599, forward strand.
AGGTGGTCTTTGAAACTGTAGGGTCCAGTTCACTTTTTTCTTGGTATTTTTACACTGTCCTCCTCTCCACCTTTCTGCTCTAAAGTGGTGTCCCTACTCCAGATCACTTGTTTCTGGCTGAAAAAGTGAAAAAGCCAATATTCTTGAACATAATGCTGGGAGAATTCTATTTCCCTTCCAGAAAACCTACCTGTTTCTCCTAGGAAGAAATTAATAATCAACAAACTCAGAGGACAGAAACCATGTTATTTACTCTTCCTCACAGCAGTCTTGCTCTGGGTCTGTCTTTATGAGAGTATACGTATATATTTTATTGTGGTATATAAATGTGGGTATGCGTACTTCTCTTTGGTTTTCTCAGGCAGTTTGTACAACCATTGGAGTGAAAAGGCTTGCCAACAACCCACAATTTAAAAGCGTGTCTGTTATTATTGAGTACAGGGAGTTTCTTGTCCAAACCATCATAGAGGATGCCAAATTAAAAGATTATTGAAAGACTGTTGAATGTTCATTACTGAAAGACTGAAATGAAGACAGTAACTATATACTTTATGCATGCACTTGATGTCTCATCTTTTGATAAAAAATATCTTAAGGGTATTTTACTATAGATTGTAAGAATGTCTGTTCTCAGAATTAATACATGCACACTCAATGAAGTCTGTATTCCCAGAGTGACTCATATTTCTGAGGGGGAAATACCACCGAAATTCAAATGGGAGAAATAAATTCCCTACAGCAGTTCCTTCAAAATCCATTCATCTTCCTATTCCACTTTCCCCTTCCTAGGATACTTCTTTTGGCAATTAGTAGCTATAACTTCTAATGGCCAATAGCAGAAACTAAGCTACGTTTCCTCTCAGTTGTGCAGTCCCAAGGCAGTAAATAAATAAAGTGGAATTTACATTACCAGGTCAGACAACCAGTGGGGCTGATAGAGTGGGAGTGTTTTGACATTCTACTTGCCTGATGCTTGTGGGGTACTATTGAGCATGTTAAGTAGTTGACTTCATTGGCTCTGCTATGTGAAGGTGATATAAGGCAGTTGTTCTTTACATTAAAGCATTATTGCTGAAACTTTATAATTTTAGAAATACAGAGGCTGGTGGAAGTATATATTCAGTCTTTTTGATGGTTGTTTTATTTTCAAACTGTCCAATAATTTTATTTTAGCACATATTGGATGTTTCATTTTATTTAAAAAAAACTTTATCTCAATTCCAATAAATTATACATAATCGTTACAAATCACCCTGTACATTGCTTACAAAGTTTCCCTGCCACTCTATAGGTTCAGTGCTATGACCTGGCTCCCAAAATACTGTAGCAGAATGTTATATGTGTGAGAAAGAACATTGTTTACATTAGACATTAAAATTTTGCTTTCTAGTGCAGGGCAGTTTTTTAAGCAACAATCAAGATAGTTGCACCAGGTGATAATGGTGGCTGCAATATAAATTGTAGTATGCTAGGAATATGATGTGCAATCATGAGCTTTCAATTCAGGAATGTGCTGTACCAAAAAATATATGATGAATAAATTCTTCAATGGATTAAGGAGCCGTGTGCGTTTTGTTTATTTGCCTAGGCTGTTCTGTGATTCTATCCCCAAATGTTGATCATCTTTCCCATGAATGAAGCAAGGTCCCCTTCTGCTTCTGCTAGCTGTGAAATTGCATAACTGTGTTAACTTGAGAGAGAACTTCTTTCAACATCCCTAAAAACAGATACATGTACCTCATTACCTAATTATTATGCAGAGAGGGAGAAATATTTAATTGCTTCAATTTGTGGAATTCATGCAGTCAACTTTTACCAAAAGAGTAATTGGTCTGTTTGAAAAACTAGATATTTTGAAGAGCCAGAGTTATTCCTGGTTCTGTTTGTGTGGGGCTATTAGAAGCTGTTAACATTCCAGTTCAACTTATCAGCCAGTGTAAGTTTCATTCTCTTTCTTACGAGCTCAAGGTTAGAGGGAACAGAATGTTGCTGCCATCATGCTCAGAAAAAAACAACATTATTGTTGTCTTGTTAGGCCAGGGACTTCTACTCACAGAATTCCTGAGCTAAATCTGTGCTTTCTTTATTTTGTTATTTCCCTAATCGTCTTCAGTGAACAAAATTTAGCAATGATTTCACCAAAACTAGGTGCATTTTTTAAATTCTTTAATTCTAGTCCCTACAAATTATAATTTACTCTTAGCAACTGCCTGGACAAATCCACACAGTTCTCTTGACAAGAACTTCAGAAGTGGCTTGACATTGCCCCTTTCTTTGGGTCAAAAGAAAGTGGCTGGCCCAATGCCCCCCCTGCATGCCCATGGCAGAATTAGCCTCCCAGTTTCTAGCCTGATGCCTTAAACTTCTCAGGTTAATACCTTCTAAGAATATTTCTAGATTTCATTATGTTAGCTAAGTTTAAAATAAAATTGCATCTAGTTTCGAATCTGTTTCAATTTGACTTCTTGCTGTGGCTTGAAATAGAGACTTGACCAGTTCTGGTGCTGGCAGTTTGATTGCCATGACTTATCACCAGGCCCCCTGAGAACTCCCTTGTTATCAGCTAAAATTCATGAAGTGCCTTTGTCTCCACTAACCAGGGTCATATGTGTCCAGCAAGTTTCTCAAGGGAAGAGACTATGTTGCTTGCCAGCCAATGAAAAATTGGAAAGTAGAGTGGAGGAATAATATTGGTTAGATTTGCAAGATTAGGGAGGTTACTGGGGAGCAGAAAGGGGCAATTGAAAGGATGGAAGAGCCTCTGTTGTTCTGGCATTACACCTTGAGGCTGTGATTAGGCAGTTTTGACAATATCTGTAAAGTTCTCCAGGGCCTGTTCTGCTGGTTGTCTGTTTTAAATGACTCCATTAAACTTTTCCCATCTAATGTGTCTCTCCTTCCAAGATCAGGCCTGCAGAGGTTTGAGTAGTCATTCAGTTGTGTGTAAAGTGGCTGTGAAGAGCCCTCTGTACACTGGATGAATAGGCTATATATCCATGGAAACCAGATCAGACTGGCTGGGTGATCTTTGACCCACTTGTTGCCACCATCCTGTTCAACCTCATATGCCAGGATTTGCAGTTTCAGTGTTTTGCCTCTTCCTCTTTCCCATGGGGCTGAGAGGCCCCGTTGCCTTTTCAGAGGAAGTACAATCATAACACTAGCTTGTTCAGCCCTTTCTAGTGTTAACATCTTTTTGAATCTCTTCCCTAAGTAAGCTCTTGATATTTCTCTCAACCTGTCAGTGTTCAAAACACAGAACAGATTTTTCAGAAACTTCCAAAATCACATTAAATATGTAAAAAAATATGTTTCACTTTAAATGCATTAGCATGAGAATACTTGAAAAGTTTTTGAAACTAGCTAGACTAGTATATTGTAACAAAAAGAATCAAGACCAACAGGTAAGATTTCAAAGGTTACATATACATTATGCCATGAAAATAAGATTGTCTTAAATGTAAGACTAAATACGAAAGATCCAGATATTCAGGGATTTCATCTGTTTTTGCCATTGAAGGAATGTAAGAGATTCTGGTTGTTGACTTGGAATCTTGCAATACCATAGACATAACCCAATTTGGAAACATTTTTTCTTTTGTTGCTCTGCTTTTGGAATTTACAGATCCAAAATATGTAATTCCTAGGGTTAAACAATTCCTAAACAGAGGGCCTTGCTAGAATTCCTACAGCTATTAAGATGCAGAACTGTGATTTCTCTTGTTATATCAACAAACAAATGGCAACTAAATGCATTCTGCTGAATTTGGTTTGGAGGCTGTTTTGTCTTTACATGTCTTCCAAATATTTATTTAAACATTGAATTTCATTAGGGATGAAAACCAGGAATTAATAAGGTAAATTCAGTTTGAATCTGAGGAATAATGAAACAACATTTGGAGCAGCATATTTTAGACTAATGATTTAATCCCAAAAGCTATTCTGCTTACTTGATGATACAAGTTCATAAAAAATTATATTCATTTTAGAAAATAACACAATTTTTATTATAAAACTATGTTTTTGTATTTAGAGATTCATTTATAACTTCCTGTTTAAGCCATAGCTATAGTGGTTTTTAAAGATCTGATTCAGAATATTAATAGCATGCTATGTGAAAGTATCCATTTTATCTAGTGGTATTTTTTTTTTTTTTTTTGCTTTCAGACTATATTTTATCACACATAAAACTTGCAAGACTGAAATTAGATAATTTAACATGGAATATTTCTACATAAATGGCTTGG